>VXAZ01000608.1:743791-1049472 GCA_013399875.1 Gymnorhina tibicen
CTCCCCTCCCCTCCCCTCCCTTCTCGAAACTCTTGCAGCTCCCATTGCCACCTGCAGTCCAGCAGATTAAATAGTTCTGCAGAGTATCCCGTTCCCGGCAGCTTAAACTCCTGCTTTTTTACATCCTTGCTCTGAAAACATGTAACCCCAGGATGCGTTTTGCCTGGCAGATCAGCCGGTGCTCTGCTTCCACCAGGGAGCACTATCCCGCTCGCCATGGCCCTCTTCTCTCCCACGCAGCTTTAACCATTTGCTTTCAAAACGTACGGTTTTACTCGCACGGGTATAGTTCTTTACGGGCAGATATTTAACAGGATGCTTTAGTTATGTGGGGCAGAACCAGACAGACAAAGCAATTACCTTTCTGTCTAATTGCTAACTTGCTGCTGCTCTATTGTACTGTAGAACTAAGCTTCCGCTGACATGCTGCTGCTGAGTGGCAACAGCAAATGGAAAATGGTATTCTTCAGTCTGCTGTTTTCATACTAATACAGCTCTCTTCTGAGACCTCAGTTGCTGAATAAGTTTGAAGATCTTTTCAACCTTTTCATAAGCCTCCCAAATGACCTTTGTTTTTGCCTACCAGTCCTGAGCACTGATCTCAGCATTTTTATAAAAGAGACCATGTTCCTCACTGCTTCCCCCACTGCTTTCACCATGGGTGACCTGACCAGTACCATACCTGCATCAGATCCTGAAGCCAGGGAAGAAGCACAGCACCTTTTTATGTTTTTTTCACAGTCTACATGCTCTTATACATCAGTTCAGACAGATAGCAAGCCATAATGAAATGCAGCTTGCCCTTGGAGGGAAAGGTCTGTAGGCAGACAGCATTTCCGTAGGCAGAAGAACCCCCCAAAAGAGCACAGGTCACTCTGCAGTAACATTCCACCAAAACATGCTGCTGTGCTTACAGCCCCCTCAGACAAGACAAGGACACATGAGCTCATTCTGCAGCCAGAAGCCTGGAAGCAAATGCCACAACCGGGTTTGGAAGGTTTCTCATGTATCTTCTTCAGTGCAGGAGACTTGACAGTCTGCAAAAGCAGCTTGGGTCCTCACGTTCAGATTTATCACTCTCCCCAGCTCTCTCCTCCCATCCAGCTCCTCAACGCCGCAACCTGAAGGCTGGAATCCACTGTTCAGTTCACTACTCTTCCTCCATGCTCAGCCAGGTGCTGCAAAAGAGGTCATACACGATGGTAACAAAACACAAAGGAGAAGAAGGGCAGGATGGCCGAAACTTTCACAGAAGACTTTGGTTTTGAGAGCCCATGTGAAAGGCTATTACTTCCAGTTTTAAACAAATGAGCACTACACAGAAACCTTTCTCTGAAGTTCAGGTTTCTTCACCCTGAAAAAAAAAAGAGAAGATCTAGCTGACTGCCATGATTTTAAAAGAAAAAAATTGCACACATTGGTGTAAGCTTCTTTTTGTTCCAATTGCCAATTATAGTTTCATATCTCTTAGACAAATCTACTTTAGCCCTTAAGGACACCTTTTCTATGTTTCAATGAAGTTGATGAGTCTATGTGCTTACACTCCCAAAATTAGTACTCCATTTTGACTGTTGCTGTCCTGTTCTCATCCATGACTCCTCTCAGGACAGGTTTAACACTCAGGATACAGGTTAGTGGCTCTCACCTCCTCTTGTCAGACCTCAGATAATTTTTAAAGCTTGAGTTAACATAATGGAAGAAAACTGTAGCTGCCTTTGGAGATTTCAAGGCATAATTGTAGTTATTTGTAACAGAAATAAAACCCTTCCATGAGCAATAGGAAAGAGACACTCGCAGATTTGACAGCTAATAAAATGCTTATTCAGCAACCATTAAAATGCCTGAGTCAGACAAAAAGCAACTGCTACATATTTCTAATTTTTTCTTTTTTCTTTTCTTCCTAACGCATCTTAGTGGAACTGCATGGGAGAGCTGACTATGTGGGAAATGCTTTCTGTGTCCCAGACGTTCTCTACCCAGAACAGCTTGCTTTCTTATAACTTCATTTTTAAATGTGAGAAATTGAGGATTTGACAGTGTTATAGGAACATGAACTTCCTCTAGCGGTTCTGAAGATGTGAAGAAAACATGTATTTTTTTCATTTACTCACTGTTTTAGCTTTACATAAAAAAAGGTGTTGACAACACCTGCTTAGACTAGCAAAGTAGTGAAGTTTTACTGACAACAGAAATAACTTGGTAAAATTCACAAAAATATATTAATCTGCAGCATTAGATCAGGATCCCCATGATTTTGTCCATTCTTATATTTCTTTCAAAATTCATGAGTGGCTTGCTAAGAGGTGAGACCTGGGATCATGAATTTTTTGGCAAATGTAAAAATCAGTGATTTTTTTCTTTAAAGTAGGGAACAGTGATTTGAGGGGGATCTAACTCTAAAGATTCTGAAAACAGGTGGTACAAAAGAATTGAAAAACAAATGGAAAAACAGAAGATGAAAACAAATCCAATGAATTCTTATCAGCTGAGAAGAACAAATCGGATTGAACAAGCTTTCATCTGTTCTTGAAACCAGAGTTAAAAAATTGACTGTGTAAAAATGTACATATCAATGAAGAAGAAAAGAAAAATACATAGTCTTCTAAAATATAATTAGGGATTTTTGTCTCTAATTCCTTTCTCAGATATTTCTAGCCTAGAAAACATTTTTGTGGGAAGTAGACAGGAGGAAGAAACACAAGTGTCATAGCTGAACAGCACTTCTTTCATTGTCTCTTTTCCCTTTAAAATGTCCAAACTGTGCCAGTATTTTAACTCAGACTACCAACATACATGTTTTGGAACATATTATTTTGTTCTTTCAAGTCCTGTTTTGTGACAGATGTACCAAATATCATAGAAAAGAAATCCATGTATTCCAACCTTTAAACTGACATAATCCCTGGTTTGTCACATTCATGTGTCCTACTAGGAGTGTGGAGAGAGATAAAAACTAGCAGGTTTCCTTAATAACTGAGAACCCAACACTAGCCATATCACTTGTAACTTGTTTCAGATGCTACAAATTTGCATCCTGTTTTTTCCTTGGAAAAATGAAGAAACAGAGGAATAAATCTGGTTCTTGGAGAAAACATTTTGTGTAACCCACACTTAGGAGGTTAAACATAGAGCTCAGTCCATTGCCAGACATAGGGATGGGGCGGAAAGTAAATGAATTTCCATTTTAACAGGTAGCTTAATCTGAAGGCTATATTTCCCTCTTCTGCCCACATTTCTGCAAGATTTAGGGGTTAATAAATTAGGACATATTAACAAGGGTTAATAAATTACTCCCAGTTATACTGGAGCTCAGCATTCAGATTAATTCAGCTGGCATTTCTACTCCAGGCTTTTCCTTCTTCTCTCTGACGATGAAATGTTTCAGCTTTAAATGAATGGGAAAGCCTCAGATCAGAGACAGATGCAGACTGTTTCATCCACTTACAGTATTTTAAATAATGTAATCAGATTGTGCAATCCCCTGGATCCCTCTAGCAGTATAAAAGTCAAGACACAGTTTTTCAGTACTAAAGTGACCCCTGTTTTGTCCACACCTATCTAACGTGTTTGACTTGATCTGTATGTCACTGAGTCATACTAAAAACATGCTGATAGAATTAATAATCTTTGGAGAATGTGTGGTAACATTTATGATCTGAGTAAAAGGTCAATTTTGGGTGACCCTGATGGTAATTTGTGTTGACCTACGTTAGCTATGTTTATGACTATTTTTAGGAAGAGTGCTTAAGTAACGTTTTTGTTAGGTCAGGGTGTCAGCCTTTCCCATGTAGGATAACTTTACTCTGGAAAATTCAGAAAATACACTGAAGGTATATGCGATGGTTTGCTTGGTTTGTTTTTTTTTTGTAAGGAGGGTAGAAGACATTAAAAATAAAATGAAGTTCATCTTAGGAATAGCAGTGACACAGATATTTAAAAACTTCACATCTACTCTAAACCCCAGAAATTTTGTGCCCATGGCTAGGTGCCAAGGAGAATATGGTGGAGGGAGCAATGGTGGGGCAGTGCCACAATAGCTTTCGCAGGACTTTTTAAGCAGCAGTGTCCCTGCAACACTGGGCTTTGTGGTTTTCTCAAGCCTAACCCTAGGCGCAACCCTAACCCTAACCCTAGGCGGAGCAGTCAGCGCAGCATGGCCTTGTGCTGAGGAGAAAAGTGTGGAGGGAGAAATGTTGAGGCAGTGTCACAACGACCTTGGCATGCCTTTTGGAAGGGCAGTGTCCCTGGAGCTCTGGGCTTTGTGGTTTTCTCAACCCTAACCCTAGGCGGAACCCTAACCCAACCTCCAGGTGGAGATGTAAGCTCTGTAATCGAGGAGAAAACCAAGGTCTGCTGCAAGCAAGAGAGACAGGGACGGAGTCTTGTAGGTCACTGAATAGCCTGAAAACACTGTACCAGCTTTTCTTGCAGACAAAGTGACAGATACAGGTGGGAACAACAGCTATTCCACATAGAGTGGTAGAGTAGGAAACATAAATTATATTGTAAAATTTCTGTTGTATCACTTGAGGAAAATTAAACACAGAGTTGTGATTAAATATAAAGAAATTTGATAAGCAATGGGTTGGGCAGAGCCCTAATACCACAAGTGGTTCTGCAAGCAGGCTGCAAATATGCAGCAAGAGGTGATTCCTTACATACACTTATCCCAGCATCAGTCTCGTGGGTGCTGGCATGAGGTGGCTCAGCCCAACCTTGGATCCATGCCCCACTGCCAGGTCTGCTTACCAAAAGTGTCTCCTGAGTACTCATATTCCACAATTGTTACAAGACAATACTACAGCATTTCTTATCTCCTGTGCAAATTTCATTCCCTGGTAGAAAGTCCTTCTGTCCCTGGCATCCTTGCTTCCAGCTAGCTTAACTGCTTCTGCAGATGGGCTTTCTTGTTCTCCGTGCCGGATCATGCCTTGGTCACAAATTACCATTGCTGTTGGAATTTCCCCTTCAATTAGGGGAAAGACATCAGAGAAAAAGGGATCTGAGAAGCATTACAGGTGTAGGAAAATGCCAATTCAGACCACAGCAGTGGCAAAAAGCTAACTAGACATTAAAAACTGCTTGGAAAACCTGGAGAGAAAAGCTGAGACACACCAGTGCCTGGGATGCATCAGCTTCTTAAATAGTCCTTGCAGCGTTCATCTCCTCCCATTTGGAAATCTGCTAACTGCCACTTGCTTAAATTTTAATATTTGACATAAAGTGATGAAGAAACTACATTCCCATTCTTGACCCATATTTTTCCCTTTTTTGTACATCAGTAAAACATTCTGCAAGATCTGGAAGGCAGCAGAAGTCAGGTACACAGCGTGCCTCTAATCAGTTCAGAGCTGCACCGAGTATCACACACCGTTGGAGTCCACCAATAGGATGATTCAGAGGTGAAGGCAAGAAATTTTATACTGAACAATTATGAAATAAAGTGCCAGTAGAACAGATTCTTCCAAAGCTTCATTAGTCGCGTTTTTCTTTGTGCTCTGAAGCAGGAATATCTATGTACCTTGTACATAAAAACTGCTGGTTATAGGCACTTTTGAAGTAAGTCTTTCTTGTTCCCTGCCCTGACTAGATAGAGCCTGTCACTAACATGGTTAATAAGATCAGACTGATTTTTTGTACCCTCACAACTATGCTTTTGCAGGTATATGTGAATGCCAACCATCTTCTGACACTGGTGAACAGTGGTTAAGCGGTGACAGAAAAAAGAATTGAACTGGCAAACACATATGGATGGGACAGTTCCCTGACACCAAGGCAATTAATTAGAGGAGAGAGGCAGACAGCACAGCCTATCCTCTCATGGCACACCTCCTCACTTTCCTATAAACTTACCAATATATGTGTGTAAGTAGGTATGCCTCTTTCTTACCTTTGACTCTCATTCATTTTTGTCACTGTTTGTTCTACACTGACTTAAACTGGAAAACTCATTCTGAAAGATTTTTCTGCTTATAACATTCGGCTTTTCTGAGGAAGGTAAAACAAAACAGAATGACCTGTTTTCTTAAAAATCAGAAGTGGGGGAGATGGATGTGCAAGCAGAAGAGTGTTTCAGCTGGCATGTAGCCAGGTGAAAATCAAAGCTCCCATATTACAATTCTATGAAGAGTTTTTGTACCTTCATCTGCCAGGAACCTTGCTAGGAGCCCTTAGCACCTGTAGCACCCCAGTGCAAGGCAACATCTTGCCCAAACAGTTCCTCAGTGCAGAGTCAGGAGGGAATCAAAGATGAAATGTAAGAATAAATGTGGCAAACTGAAAATATTTCCTGTTGTGGGCTTTGCCTTATAAATGTGCGCCACACTTATTCTAATTCTTTTCCTTTCCTCTCCTTGGGAGTGTATGGGTAGGTGCTTTTAAGCTCTTGCAGGCTCAGTCTCACAGAACTGATAGGTTCATGTTTTCTGAGGCAGCAGGGGACTCTGCCTGAAGAACTTCCTCAGCCTAGAGGTATGTCTGCTAAGGTAAAATTAAGCATGGAAAGCATAGACTGTCCTTCATGGCTTTGCTGGCTCTCCAGCTGCAGTGCTGGTAGCTGGTACAAGGCTTGGGCTGTGGCATCATGCTGGGCTTACATCTGTAATCTAACATTTAAAGGTAACCCTTGTGACTTTTTAACATACCATGGGGGCTACCTGTTGGGGATCAAGGACCCGCAATCAGCTCCCTGCTGGCTGCTCTTCCCTCTTCATTTCGCCTCAGTACTCCAGTGGAGAGTCAGCCTTTATGTTTAAAGATTAATCTAGAAGGATCACTCTTGGAATTTTAATAATTAAATGTTTCAGAAGGCTACAAAAACAGCTCAGAGAAAGTTGTTTTATATGACACACTGTTCTTTTACTTTCATAAAAGAAGGAAAGTGAATAACAGTAATTACACTTTCATTGCTTTGAAGAGTGACTAGAGTTTTAATACCGACTTTACAGATTATATCATATCCCTGACAGGAACTTTGGCCTCTGGTGGTTATTTCTGATGTTAATATATAAAAATACCTGTGTTTTAACTGCAGATGGTGCTGGAGGACACACACTGGCTCCAGCCAGCCATGAATCAGTGAAACTGCAGGTGAGATAACCCAGACAAGAAACACGCTCTATTTAATTGGTATTAAAATTTGGGCAGGAGAAAAATCTTCAGAATGTTGTGTCCCACTCTCCTTGCTCCTCACTGTGAGGTAATTACTGCAGAAAATAATTACTGCAATTATATTTTAAATTTAATTTTCAAAGCCAAAGCTCAACAAAGAAATATGTTGAGATGGTTTTGTTTATTACAAGGAAAATCACTTTAACAAACTGATAAAATGAAGCTGTCACTTCTGGCATTGTTATAATGGTGAATGAAGTCACAAAGCCAAGCTACACCCTTAATCAGTTTTTCATACTATCATGCAACTATTTGAAACATTACATGATGTAGGAGTGAGGCAGAAAAAAACAATTTATAGGAACAAGAGTTGTGATGAAGTGAGAGCAGATGGGAAATATACATTACAGGGTTCCAACACCTGTAACCCCATACAGTACTTGGAACTACATTATGGAGAAAACAAAGCATAAAGCAGCCAGGTTAAAGTCTTGCTCAACATATGTTTTGATACGTCCATATTGAGAACCACAGCTAAAAGAAAGTATGGAGTAAATCGTTCACAGGAGTAATTAGTATACTTGGAGTTGAATTCATTATATTTGGGGGTTTTAATTCATCCGTACTCTTGTGAAACAGCAAGGGTTCCTTGTGCAGTAAAAATTTGTGAGACAATTGCCATTCATCTCCATGTTCAGGAGTGCAATTCCAAAATTATAAAAGGAATAGACTACCTCCGCAACAAAAAAATGCCAAGAAAACCCAACTTTTTCTTTAAAAAGAAGGATCTAACATTGTGTGGAAAGCTATCAGTGTTGTTAAGTTGTGTCATATTTTGTGGTTTATTAGCAGCATAGCATTAAAGTGACGGATTGCCTAGTAAAGAGAACCATTATAGCTGGATACAGCCTTGGAACACTCCCTACCTGAACCACAGATGGAGGGGAATGGTACCATTCAGTGTGGCTGGAGTTTTGAAAATAACAAATATCCAGTTATATTGGAAACTATCTCAAATTGTTTTGGAAACTCCAGTAATTATTGACCTGAGGAGGGAAATTTTGCAAATGATGAACACTAATCAACTTGCACTCCTGTAAAGAGTGGTCCTAAGTGAGGCCCTTTGAGCTCTCCAGGACTGCAGCAGACTGCAGCAGCATCTCCCTCTGAGAGATGGGTTTGCAGAATTCAGAGGACCCTCCCTCAGACAACAGGACCTGGGCTGATGCCCCCAGCTCCTGAGGCTCATCTCTCACCCACTAAAAAATGCCAAGGCATTTGACTTCAGTATTTCACTGACACTCAAGGGGAATTTTTAACCATACCCTGGTAAATACTTTGTGTCCGTGTGTGTGTGCATGTGAATGGATTCAAACACCCTCTAGCAAGTGTAGCATGAGTATTACTGTCTCAAATCTATAATTAAGTCCTGTTATAATTGCAGCAAATCCTATTGAACCACTTTGTACATTAGTCAGTGATTAAGTGCTGCTAAACCCTCTTGCACCCTTACCTCTGAAAAGAATTCTTAATTGATTCTAATCTGATTTTTTTTAGTATGTGTCATCCATGTAGTAAGTAGTAGATTGAACCTTGACATTGAACACAATTGTGCTTTTACAGATTTGTATTAAACCTGCTTTTTCTACTCATACATTTTCTGGAGATTTTTTTAAGTGACCTAAACCAGTCATTCATGACAAATTGGCATAGTCAGCCTAAATCAGCATTCACAACAGACGTCCTTAACTTTGTTATCCCACAGGCACTGCCACCATAGCTGATGGGCTTGGCCCTGGCCAGTGGTGGATCTGTCTTGGAACTGGCTGGCAGTGGCTTTGGCAGGCAGGAGAAGCTTCTGGCTTCTGGTAGAAATCTGCCTGTCTTGAATAATTTTTAAAGTTTTTCAACCACATCTTGCATTATAAAAGTGAAGCCATTTAAAGCATGGGTCACTTCCTAATGCTCTGGCCAGGCTGAATACTCAAGAGTTCATCAATATGGAAATAAAAAAGAAGGTAAAATACTAGAGGGTGAGATATGTTTTGTTACTATAGAGCCTGACACTTTTTCTAATACAAATAGGAAAATAACTTCTGAGGCAAAGTTGCCACTTGAACTGTAATCCACTATGCATGGAATTGGGCAGCAGATAGAAGTTTTAGTTCTGTGCTGTGAATCGTTGGACACCTGTGGATTTGCAGGGCCATCACACACATCCATCCATGCACACAATTCAGCCTTCCCTCTGGACAAACACCCTGCCATTAGACAGCAATAATTGGTTGGTTCCTGTTGTGCTTCAGCTTGAACTCTGAATTTAATTTCATGGCTTTCTCAGTCATTTGGTGTTATTTGAACACCATTTTTCTGTTTCTTAATTGACTTCACCTTTAATGAAAAAATTTAAAAGAAAATGAGGAAGATGGTCTGTACTATTATCATACCACTCTATCAGAAGCCCTTTCAGGCACATTATCACATCACAGTAGAGGTGCCGAGATCTGGTGGTATCATTAAGCATGAAATGTATGAAGCTCTACTGTGATATTATGAATCTGCCTTTTATTTAATTAAATTCATAAAACTGTAGCATCACCATTTTCCAGACATGACAACACAACCACGACAGAAACTAATTTACGAAATTTTTGCAGGTATAGATCCTCAGCAAAACTGAGAAAATAGAAAAACAGAAAGGTGTTTACCTCCATTTACAGCCTAGTTATTTCTAGAAAAAGGACTGGCTTTATCTGGACTTTCTTACTTGTGAGAAGCCATTTGACATTTTCAGGTGTCTCTTATTTTCTGTTTGACATTTTCAGGCATCTCTTATTTTTTTGTAAGGGGCAACCACAGATGAGACTGAATATTTACTGCTGACCTGAAAAGGTAAGGTTGTGTTGACAAAATATGCACTGTTTTCTTGAGTAAGTCTCCTTGGCTGTGAATTAGGCTGTGTTCTTCCTCATTCACTTATTTCCAAAGTCCAGGAGAAGTTATCGGATCTTTATAAAAAATACCTTTGCATTCAAAAGTTTCCACTGCAAATACCAAAAGGGTTCTGAGCTTTGAGAACATGATGGATGCAGGCACTTTGCAAAAATTAGGATTATTTAGTCTAGAGAAAAAAAGACTGAGAGGAGACATGATAACAGTTGTTCAACATGCAAACAGTTGCTACAAAGAGAATGTAATAAACTATTCTTTATGTCAACTGAGGATACAGCAAGGACCAATGAGCTTAAACTTTGATAAGAGTATTTTGGGCAACAAAGCTGGTGAAGTTTCTAGAGAGCAAGCATTATGAAGAGAAGCTGAGGGAGCTGTTGTTGTTCAGCCTGGAGTAAAGGAGGCTCAGGGAACACCTTATCATTCTTTACATCTATCTGAAAGGAGGTTGTAGTGAGGTGGGGTTTGGCCTCTTCTCTCAGGTCAAAAGCAATTAGACAAGAGGAAAACGCCTCAAGTTGTCACCAGGGAGGTTTAGATTGATATTAGGAAAAGATTTCTTCACCAAAATGGTTCCCAAGCACTGGAAGAGGCTGCCAGAGGAAGTGATGGAGGTCACCATCCCTGGAGTTATCTGAAAGTCACGTAGATGTGGTACTTGTGGACATGGTTTAGTGGTGGACTTGGTAGTGCTGGGTTAATGGTTGGACTCAATTATCTTAAAATTCTTTTCCCTTGTAAACAATACCGTAAGAGAGTTTTAGGTTAAACATTAGGAAAAGCTTCCTAATAATAGGGAAAGGGAAGCAACAGATGAGACTGCCTGAGGAGGAACCTCTATTAGTAGAGGTGTTTTGAATGGCCTGATCAAATATCTACCAGGAATGGTTGATGTTTAACTGTCTTCTTTGGGTGAGATGTCTTTTCATGTCCTTTCTGGCTGAACTTTCTGTGATTATAAAAAGAAGAAGAGAGTAAGTTTTTTTAGTAAGCTTAATCAATTAACTGGATAAAGATACCTGAGGTGTGTACCATTGACCTTGGTTTAACACCAGCAAGTTGAAACAGCCATGCAGTTGCACAAACTTTTTTTCTGTTCTTGCTTCCTTTGTGTTCTTGGTTCAGGCTACCTGTGTACCTCTAATCAAGCTGTTAATGGTCCACAGTGTCTGTTCTTCTCATTTTGATGCATTTTAGTTGGAACAGCATTAATTTTTACACTTAACACTGGCTTTCCACCACAAAAGTTAAATATTCCTGAAGTCTTTGATATTTTTGATACACTGGTTCATTAATCTACTTTTTATTCATTTATTTCCTGGCCCAAGTGCAATTTAAAAAGAGCATATATTTTTCATGGTTCATCCTTATTAGTGTCTCCTAGCAACACAACATCCTCTCAAACAGATGCTAATCACCTCTACAAAATCCACATAATCTCAGGGGTTATAGCGAACATCTCAGAAAAAAGCCCAAGTTGCTTCCTCATTTTCTCCACTAACTCCACTCTTCTAGAAACATGAAGTATAAATGAAACCTTAAATAAAAATGTAGATTGTTGTTGTTTGACAAAAAGGACATCAAAGATGCACTCATGAACAAATTTAAATTTTTATCAGTCTATGTCTCAACCACCTGTAACACTAAACAGGAATGCTCATAAACCATAGGAATCTGTGATAAAATGGAACTGAAATTAAGAAGAAGGATTAGAACATGAGGATAAAAATCTCATAGTAAATCATACAGCATGATATATGGAGCTTTAGGAATATCAGGCTAACATGAGGATGTACAGGACACCAGCCAAGACCCAGGAGCTGGTTCTTCAGCCACAAGGACACAGAAACATTCATTATTATTCAGGGGTCTTTGTAGCCCAGAGCCTCTCTACGCTGTACTTTGGAGGTGCTCTCTGTTGAGGAATGCGTACAGATGTAAAGTGGGCCTGGTGATGGAGAGTTCTAAGGGTCCAAAGTGGAGTAAAGAGTTGGCCACGTAAAGCTGGCAGTATTTCTTTCTCCATGCGTTGATTTTTTTACAGCTTGTTACTAAAACAAACAAAGGGTAATTTTTGTTACAATGTTACTAAATGTATAAAGAGTAAAACAAAAAAGAAAGTACAGTTCTCTCAAAGGGATTTTTTCCTGATTTTAGGCAATTACAGATTTTTCTGCCCTTTATTTACTCACGGTGGGCTTTTACTCTGAAGTATTCAGTGTGTAAATTCATATAAGGAGTCAAAGAAAAAGAGATGTTAAATCATCCCACCCACCCCCTTGAGAGGGCAGACCTGGCACTATGGCAGCAGCAGACAGTGCCTATCACTCAATGAAAGGCAAAGGAGAAAAGCAACAAGCCCCGGACACCTGGAGTCAGAGGGCAGCTGTTACACGGCCAGGAAAGGGCAGCCCGCCCCGCCTCCCACCTTCCACTTCATCTGGAAGTAGGAATCCTCAGGCTTTGCTGTGCAGAGAGCCACTGCTGCAGCTTGCCGTGCTTCCCAAACAGTCATGATAACTTTCTGTAAACAATGTAAGGCATGAACGTGTATTTTTAATTCTCCACTCTTTCCCAGAGAACTGAAGTAGAATGAGAAACTTCCTTCTAATGCACCCGAGTGACAGTCCAGGCTCCTTGACAGTTATAAGTCCTCAGTCCAGGGGATTAAAGACACGATTTAACCATTAATGTTGGAGCTAGCCTGACACTCACCTTGCATCAGACTTCCTAAATGCTGACACACTAATGTCTTCCAAGTGATGTCCTTGCCCAATACACACGCAAATGTCATGTCAGCAGAGTTTGTCCACTGCATCTGTAATTCCAGACATCTCTTCAAGCAAACCTTCATTTTAATGCTCTTCAGTTCCTCACCTGCATCTGAATCTTCTCGTACAGTGACCTCCTAACACCCCTTTTTTAAGTCTTTCAACCTTGTCCCAAGTCTGTGGAGTTGATGAAAGAGAAATCATGTGACTGTTGCGGTGGGTGTCGGTGGTAAAAGTGCTGCAACCTTCCCGAAAGCGTCTCCGCAGGAAGCCGCTTAGGTAGGGCTGCTGCAGACCCAGTCTGCCACCGGAGCAGGAAGGGTCTCCGTATGGGGTTCCACATGCGGGTTTATTGCCGGCACTCTCACAAACAGTTCCAGGACAAAGACAAACAAAAACCAATGGAGGGTACAGGGTTTAAGTAGGGGGAAGAAGAGGGGCGGAGAGAGCATCAGGGCCAATGGTCTGAGGGCACAGGGGCGGTACAAAGGCGGGACTGGGGTAAGGGAACCAATAGGGATGCCACAAGGGAGTGACTAAGGAACAAGGTCCACTGGGAGAGCAGGGAAGGAGAACATTCTAGGGTACAGACATGTAAGGGCTAAAGGGGCAGGGAAGCCTACAGATCAATCAGGGGAACAGAACTGGGGTACATTAACATAAAGTACAATGCATCCTAAGAGAAGCCTTTCCCTGTCACTCAGACTTGGGGAGGATTTACCAGCCCCAACATGTGGCCTTTTCTGAAGGGATGGAGGCATGAAAAAAGGAGGAAGAAAGAGGATTTACATAAAGCTGTCACTTACTTTAAATCCAGTTATAAGAACTATGATTGGTTACATCTCTCACTGCTGTTATTTTTTTATATCAATGGGTTAATGTCTGGAAAGTGTGTGGTCATTAAAAAATTGCAGGCTCATGCTTCTGCATCTAAATGTTAGTGAGCCCCTGCTCAAAGGTGACAAATTTACCCTTAGGTGAGGCAGGGCTGCACTTGTCAAGCTTTCAAATACCTGTCTTACAGTGTGCAGCCAGCTCACTTAGAATATGGGTACTTCTGTTCAATTAACTCCAGGTTTCTTCCTTCAGCTTTCTTCTGTTCCTCTGCTTTTAGCCTTAGGCAGGATTTAGACCCCGTGTGCTGGGCGAAACACAGGACAGGGGCCATCATCCCGACACAAAATGTATGTAGCAGGTGTGTGAATAACCAGAAGGCGCTGCAGGGGGAAAGGACCACAGCAGCTGTAGCACTTTTTTGGTCTTGTCACCAGATCAGCTCACACTGCCTGGGACAGCCTTTATGCCCTTTAGCCAGGTTCTGCCTTTCTCACTCATTTTAAATAGTCTCTGGACCTGCAGTCATGATTATTGAATAGCACTGCAGGGAAACTGAGGTGCACAGAAAAGCAAGATGCAAGACAACATAGACCAAGGGGTGTCCTTGCGTTCAAGTGTCCTCATAGATAGCTTTCCTCTTTTATGTCTGGCTGATATCACTGAGGAAAAAACCAAAGCCAAACCAAAAAAAAAAACCTCAAAACAACAACCCAGCAACAAAAACAAAAGCAAAACAAAACCAAACCGGAACAAACAAACAAAAAACCACACCAAATATCTCAATGCAAACTGAAAGTGAAATTCAGTCTGAGTTTTCTCCTTCTAACCACAGATCAGAACTACAAAGGGTTATTTTGGGCCAAGTAAATCTTAGGAGCTTTATTTGTCTCTGCCCAGCGAAGTCAATAGGATCTGTGCTTTGCTGTGATCAAGCCTATTTACTTGACAGTTTAGAATAAACCTAAAATCAATATCTTTATTGTGTCATGTGGAAATGTATATATTTGCTAGATAAAGCCTTGCAGTTACAGCAGCGTGAGAGACATAAATATAGTGCTTTGAACTTTTGGGGAATTGGTTTTAAGAATAATGTATTTTATATAGCAGAGGCACTACTGATGACAGAGAGACTCAACTAATGGACCATGACTAAGAAGTCAAGAGTGTACCATCCTTAAATCGTGAAAAAGTGGGTATCGTGATTCTTCCAGATGAAGTTTTAATGAGACAAGCACAGTATTTGAGTATCAGAGGTTATCTGACCTCGTAAAGTAATTATCTGACTCGCCACAATTATCACCTAATATTCCTGGAACTAACTACGTAGTGAGTGTATCTGATCTTGCATTAATTCAGCCTATGATAAGACTACTCCATGATTATGGCATACTTTTAGCCTCATTTTGAACAACTTCTTTCTAATTCTAGCACAACTTCTAAGAATACAGTAACATTTTGACAGTGGTACATTTTCCCAAGGCTGAGAGCTATTCAAGGATAACGAAACTTAAAGGTCAACTTTCTGTCTCACTGTGAATTCAAGTTTCAGCTGTAACCAATTAACATTTAGATTTTCTGGCTGATTCCAAGTCTCACAAGCCAATGCTACCTCAGCCAGAACTGTTTAGCCAAAGAACAAAAATTGAATAATTTTCAAAAGGTATGCAAGCTGTGGGAGATTTTTTTTTTTAATTTCAGTGGGAGATTTTTTTAACAATTGTCTGTCAGATTCATCAGGAGAGAAGAGTGTAGCATCAAGTGCTCTGTATGTGCTGTGCTCTGCAGTTTGATGCCCTCTCTAAAGCAGAAAGAAGTCAGTGCCTGGCTCACAGACAGCAAGTTTCACAAACAGCAGTTTGTGGTGCCTTGTGTGCACCTGCTCAAGCTGGGTTTGCTCTGCAGTGAGGAACTGATTATAAACCAGTTTTCAAACCCTAATTTGTGGGTTTCGTCTCATGCACCTTTATGTAAGATTGACAGAGAAGGTGGAAAATCCCTATGTGTCCTTTCTTGACCAAGAGCTCCAGAGAAGAAAGGAGCCTCTAACAGAGGAGTGTTCACATCCCTTTGGCAGAGAGAAAGGAAGATAGATGGACACGTCTGAATCACAGATGTTTAGCTTGTCTTCATGTCTGAACACAGTTGTTTAGCTTGTGGTATGCTTCCACATTTTCATGGTATCTCTTCCAAAAGGAAGCTATATCATAAAGTAAGAGAAAGTTTGTAATGATAACACTGTATGGAAATAGATGTCAACTATCTCTGTGTAACTTCGGATTGCAAAGACAAGAGAAAGAGGAGCAGAAGGTTTCATGTATTTCAAGTTTCAAGCAAAGGTGTGGGAAGGAATAAAGCTGCTTAAGACTTTCCTGTTGGCCAGATCAGTGTCCCATGCTGCACACACTAGAAGCTGAAGGGACAAAAGCTGCTAGAACAGCTGGTGGTGCAGGCTGGGATTAGAGGGACCTGGCAGCATGAGGACTCCCACAAGGCACAGTCAGAAAGATGAGGAGCAACTAAAGCAAAAAGATCAGACTTGCTGCCCAACTTGAATTAGGCCTTTCTATGCTATGAGATGTGAACTATAACTCAACAGCAGCTATTGCCGAATTCTTTTGTCCACAAATAAATTATGGGACCCATTTACTGGCAAATTATATTAGCTAACTGTGCAAACACTAAGGAGCTTGGAAGCTTAGATGTGATGAAAATTAACCAGTGGCGACTTCCATTATCACATTCTGTTCGTGATATGAGGGAAATAGCTAATTACATTGCAAGTATCTTCAAAATAAAAGTGGGTGACCTAAAAATGGAAATTATAACCTTGCAAACCGTGATGGTACAATTAAAGGTAAGACTGGCTCAGCCAGCCGGTTGATCATTAGTAGCTGAAAGTGGAAACATGTTTTTGACTGCAGATGAACTTTCAGCTATGAAAAAAGTGAAATCCAATTTAAGGTCAAAATCCAGAGACAAAGATCAGGATGGGAGGGAAATGTTGATGTCCTGGACCTGCCAAAAGGCTTTTAACAGGCTTTTTCATTATTTAAAGAGTCCCTGTATAATATTTTCAGTTTCCCACCTTTCTCAAATAGATCTGTTTTTCTTTCAAGTATCGGGGGATGAGTGGCTAATGAAAGGGTTCTAATGATGGGTATATCATGTATAACTGTTCATTAGATGCCTTGGACTCCTGGTAAAAATAATTATAGGAAACATGAATGATTCCACAGTGTATCAAGCATGTGTGTACTGCATTGAGCAAAACTCAGTTCTCTCAAATTAACAAGCAAAAAATCCCACCAAATAGCCAAAAACCTGAACCAAACAGCAAGAAACACATATAAGCACTAAACCTCAAGAATAAAGAATAAAGAGTCAAAAATACATTATGCTTAGGACACATAGCAATTTTAGGAAATTGTATGACCAGTGATAGAGAAGTATAACAAATATACAAATGATAAAAAGTACTTTTTAAAACTACAGAGCTAAAGCAGAATTCCCCTAAACTTAGAAATCTTTTCTGGAAGTTTGATGTATAGATAGTCCCTGAGGTCAGGCTTTTGCCAGTACTCCTTTCCTACCTCTAGGCCAGACTCTTCTGTCAAAAAATAGAAATGCCTAATATGAGATTCCAGACCAGACTGGATCTTTGGAGGCCAGGATATCTCTGAGAGGTCCTAAATCATGTGTTATCCACCGAGCTTCAGTTAGTCAGCAATTGCTTAAAGATCAAGGAAGAGAGAATATGGAAATAGTAAAAGAAATTAAGTCAATCGCTGGAAAGTGAGTATTTTTCTGTAAATATTCTCTAGTTAATAGAGATTAAGGACATTTTGCAAACATTTAGAGGGCAAAAAGAAACTTCTTTATGAAACATACAGATACCTATGTTGTAGCACCATACTGGGAGGTGTAACTGAGTTTTTTTAAATTTAATTTTCTCAGTCCTTTTTTTTATTATATCCTCTGGGAAGGCACTAGACTAGGCATGCTTTTTGTTTTCCTTGAAACCATTTTCATTCCATATAAATTCTTCCAGCTCCCATTTAAAATTCAAAAGATCCCCTTGGTACTGGCAGGCATTTAAAAAATGTAGTGTCCCTAGAGACAATTTTTATTCAAGTGGTTGCAAAACTACTGCCTCTCCATGGATTTCACATAGAATGTTTTCAATACAACTAATCTACAGTATCTGACCTGAACAGCCCAAGCAATATCAGGGAAAACTTCATTCTTTTCTTATTAAGCTTCAAGAGCTTTTAGAGCTGACAGCAAATGTGAAACTCTGCTTCCTCTATCGCTCTCAGAGATTTCATGAAAAAAATCTGTTTGGTTTGTATTCATACATAAATACAAATCAGATCCCAAACCAACCATAATGTGATTTAGAAGAGTGACCTCAGTACAGTTACTAAGAAAGACACACTGGGAAAACAAGATGTGTTCTGGAAAGTGTCTACTCTTTTACACCTGCTTTCTGAAACTCATCTTTGAAACTTTATCAAAATACCATTAAATGTCACACTCCTAGAGGCAACATACATGATAGAGAAAGTTAGGTATGGACATTAAAAGAACCAAAGCAAATATTTTTCTCTAGAAGAAAATGTATATAGCACATATTTAGTTACAGAAACTTTTATCTGTACTTTCTTCTTAATTCCAGCAGAAATTAGTCTCTTGTTCAGGCTGTGAGAACTAAGTAAGGGAAAACTGAAGTGGTTAAGAGAACAAAAAATAAATGCTTGACTTAAAGACTTCTATAAAGAGTGAAAAAATACAGTCATATATTACATTAAGCTGTGTATTCATTTGGAGTTAATTTGCCTAAGAAAAGATGGTTTGCTGGGTCAAGGAAAAAGTTTTTTGTTAGATATGGCTAAGTTAGTAGAATTGTAATTTCAAAACAAGGAAGTATCTTTATCTGTACTGTTCTATTAAATCTGTTCCTATGCAGTTTTATGACTTTAAAGCTTACTGATTTGAGAAGATGTCACTGAAAGTGAAAAATTGCAAAGAAATTCTTCAGAAAAAGGAATTTCATAAACAATATTTATGCTTTCAAAAGGAGGCTGGAATATTTTAAGAGTTATTTTAGCTACAATTAACTTTGTAATGTTAATGATGTAAAACATTAACAATTAACTTTGTAATGTCATGATGTAAAATGTTGTCTACATTTTTTTCCCTGTGAATTTTCTGTAAGAGAAAAGTGAGCATTCAACATTAGGTTTTGACTGAAGAGTCTCTGATCTCCTTCTTTCCACATTTTTGCTCTGCCTAGAACCCCAACAAGTATAAATCATAGTTACCTCAACAAAGGGAGACAACTGATGCCATATTGTATTCTGTAAGATTTTGGTCCTTGGCTGACTACTTTTGCCTTTTTTCTCTCTTCAAATGTATTTATTTCTTTGGTGTGCTTCTTTTATTACATCATTGATTCAAATGGAGAACTGTAAAGGTCCCCATATTCATCATTATTTTCCAAACCAACTTGCTGTAACAGCTGGAATTGTATCCTGTCTCAGTTGCCCAGCATCTTGAATTACAAGAAAGAAAGTGTTTAAGGTACCTAACCTGAGATAAAAGACAGGTAAGGTAAGAGTATGTAAGTTTTAGCACATATTATTAAAGGAATTTTAACCTCTATAGTTTAGCTTCACAACTGAAACTCCATTGCTATTAATAAGCTTTCAATTCAAGTATAGAATGCAAGCCTTTCTTAAAAATTGTGTTTTCCATAAACTGTCCGTGTTTACTCTTTCCCCTTCCTCTTTTGATCTGAGTCAGAATAAAACTGAAATCTGAAACATTTCATTGTGTCTGTGTCACAACTGTGTACACCAGTCAGGTAGCTCATAGAGGTAATCTCTTGTTTAAATCTTCCCAAAAATGTAGGAATGAATCAGCTGAATAATTGTACATACAGCATCTGCCTCCTGTACCCTCTATTGCATGGCCTAACCCTAAGGTGCCTGCAGCCCACAAGGCAGTTTGCTGTCCTGCCTCAAGGCCACAGCAACAACAATTTCAGGGTCTGGGACACAGAGCAGCAATGCTGGGTGTCAAAGATTACTTTATTTCGAATATAAGTTTGCATGGGGAAAAAAAAGAGAGTAATTCAGAGCTTCTGAAAAGAGAGTGTCTGTGCGTTACATGTCCAATACTGCTCTGAAAACTGAATTGAGAAACCTTGGAAAAATGGGAAGGTATCAGAAAAGGGTGAATGGGGCTACAATTGCCAGGCTGTCAAATTCCTTGAACGTGCAAAAAACCAGATTCATATGTGAAGAAATTCAAGGTAATATTCTTGAGGTAAGAAAAATAATCTCAAACATTGACACTTACTGGGAAAGAAGTATGCAGAAGCTTCTCAAAAGACTAAAAAATGGAAAAAAATAAACTTCCATCATTACTAGACTTTAGAAAAGGTTAAAATCAGTGCTGAGTTATTTATAGCGATCATGTTTCAGGTACAACTGTGAAAAGGAGACTTTTACCACAAAGCGGCTGGGACAAAGCCCAGTGCTGCTTTAGACATCCAAAGCAAATGACAGACCTTTTCTGATGCAGAGTCAGCTGTTGCTGCCTGTGAGTCACAGATGCACTGTGTTGTGGCCTGAGCAAGAACACAGTTTGTGTTTCCATCTTCCACACCTGAGGCAGAAATGAGGAGGGCGGTATTACGGTGGCAGACGTCTTCCTCCATGGGTCTCCCATGAGGTGACAAGTTCTTACAGAAAATCTGCTCTAGCCTGGGCTCCGCTCTCCGCAGGTTTGCATGTCCTGCTAGAAGCCTGCTCTAGGATGGACTCGCCATGGAGTAACAACCTTATTTGACCATCCATCTGCTGTGACATAGGATCCTCCAGGGGCTGCAGGGGCACAGCTGCCTCACCATGGGTTGCAGGGGAATCTCAGCTCCAATGCCTGGAGCACCAACTGTCCCTCCTTGTTCTGTGGTCTTGGTGTCGGCAGAGCTGCTCCTCTCACATATTCTCACTCCTCTCTCTGGCTGGAGCTGTGCAGCTTTTTCTCCCCCTTCTCCAAAATGTTATTCCAGAGTTGCTACCACCACCACTGATGGGCTCAGCCTTGGCCAGCGGCAGGTCCATCTTGGAGCCTCTTCCCACTGGCTCTAATGGACACAGGAGGAACCTTCTACCAGCTTCACAGAAGTCATCCCTGTAAAAACCTCCTCCCTGCCCCAACTAAAATATTGACACACAAGCCCAATACACAGTGAACCATATTTCCATGGATGTGTACCCAGTCAGCATGGGCTGGCTTTCATCATCCTCAACAAGTAGCCCAATGAGGATGAGGGAGAGGCCTATAATTAGCAGAAATGCATTGCAAATGAATTATGCTTAACCACTGCTTCATCTAAATGGGTGGGTCCTGGTGGAGGGAGGGTACAGGTCTCTTCTCAAAGGTATTTTCCATTTTCAGTAGAGTCCCCACATTTTTTCCATTCATTTGTTCCAAGCAAGCCACAGCAAAGAAACAGAAGTTGTGTACGCATGCCATGTACACACTAGGTCAGCATCTGGTCCAGCTCTTTGGGTGACTTACCTTTGCTCTTCTCCTTCTGCAGGGAGGCACAAGGTCAGTCTTGGGACATGGCTGTTCTCCTGCAGTCTGTGGGAGTCTCATAAACACATAAGAGGTTATTTTGTCTGAAGTTGTTTCATTGGACAGCTGAGAATGAGCCTAGTCCACACTCTTTCAAACACAACTGTACATTTTTGCATAGGAGTGCAGGTGGGCCTTGAAGGGGACAACAGAGGCCCAGAAATTCTAGGCATTGACATGGATGTTGTTTTTGGTTTTTTTCACACAGATACTGAAGAGGCTACATCGCTGCCATGCCAAGGCAGGAACCCACACTGGGGGCCAGGAGTATATGAGGTGGAAATGGACTTGAAAGTCATGCAAAAGAGATGTGGGAATAAGTAGGTGCAACATGCAGTGGGATAGGAGCTGGGCCAGAATCTGCTTCAAGGGTTGAGCACTGCAGTGGGGCCCTGGGCAGCACCTGTGAGCCTGCATCCCACAGCCGGAAGGCAGGGATGGCCCCCTGGGTCAAATACACGCACTTCGGGAGGGCCAGCACAGCCACGGCTGTGATATGAGCTGTTTAATTCTCCTCTCATCGGTGAACAAGTGACAACGAAAGTGCCTTGCATAACTAAGATAATAATCTTACATTCACTTGTCCTAACAGATAATACTTCTTAAACCTCTTATTGCTCTTGTCTGTTTCTTGCAGGCTCTTCAGTTTGTTATCATCCATCACGCAAGGTGCCCACACCAGGCAGATTACCATCACCTGCATCCTCACCACAACCAAATAGAGCAGAATAATTACCTCCAATGTCTCACATATGACATTGCTATTAATACTTCCCAGAATCTGATTTTCTTTTCTGGCAAGTGTGTCGTATCATTGACTCCTATTGGGTCTGACTCATCATTTAGTCATGTTCAATTAGCTATTGCAATCAGAGTGATTTCAAGCAACCTAATCAAAAGACCGGAGCAGCTCCTTCTAGAAAAAGACTAGTCTAAAAAAAAAAAAGGAATTAACTAGTCAATTATTTCACAGTATTTTATTACTTTGCCATTCTATTATTAAAGAAAATAAAGTTATATTTGTCCACTGAGTCTGAAGAAATTGATTTTATGAAGGATTTTCAATCTGTAAACCATCCAGTCTTGGGAGCATGGATTACTTCTGAAAGGTCTGCAAAATGTAGCTAAAAAAAGAAAGCCTGTTTTCAGTAAGACTAACTTCACTGCATGGGTGTGCATCTTTTCAGGCAGCATATATTGACTGACCAATTAAAAATGGCTGAAATTGTTGCTTTGAGTAAATTGCTGAGTACGTTTACTGGGTGATTCACATGTTCTAGCTAACCACTGTCACTCAAATCGTCATGTTTTCTTCTTAAGACAATGAAATACACATAGAAAAAGTTTCAAAAGCAACTATCAAGTTGGCTGAGCTGTGGTGAAGAGTGTCTCTACATAATTAATATACATATTTAAAGAAAAGCAACAGCCTACTCACCAACTTGCATTTATGGATGCAGAGCTTTATAGATACAGGAGGTACTGGTGGAGCTTGGGAAAGACAACACATATTGTTTAAAGTCTGCTCTGGATGAGTTGCCAGCTATGGTAAATGATCCCTTTATCATCTCCTTTACCACGGTCACACTTCTCATTCGCAGTAGTATTTATAAAGAAAATAAATGAAGAAAATCATAGAATCATAGAATGGTTTGGGTTGGAAGGGACCTTATAATCATCTAGTTCTAACCCCCCCTGCCATGGGCAGGGACAGCTTCCACTAGACCATGTTGCTCAAAGTTCCATCCAACTTGGCCTTGAACACTTCTAGGGATGGGGCATTCACAGTTTTCCTGAGCAACCTGTTCCAATACTTCACTACTCTCCGAGCAAAGAATTTCTTCCTATCATCCAGTCTGTTCCCCCCTGTCCTATCACTATCTGCCTGTGTAAAAATTTGCTCTCCCAAGTACTGAAAAGCTGAAATAAGGTCTCCCAGGAACCATCTCTTTTCCAGGCTGAACATCTCCAGCTCTCTCAGACTATTTTTGTAAGAGAGGGACTCAATCCCTCTGCTCATCTCGGTGTAGATGATGAAGGAGAGGATTGTCTACACAAATGAATAAATAACAACCCTGAAACTGTAAAGGCTAAAATGCAGAAAAGTGTCAGGACAATCAATATCTAATTAACACCTCTACAATAGATACAGTATAGGAGAAGCTTCTGACATGTATTAGCTACCAATGCAAGTTTAGCAGTTGAGTTAGCATAAACACTTCACCTAAGGAACCTAGGCTAAATATGAAGTGAATTGTGTGAAAATGAGGATTAAGAAAAGATTAAAGTGGGGCAAAATCTTGTATTTCCAGCTCTAAAAATTGAGCCAGATTAATTACTTTTGAGAGAGACTGAAGAGAGGATAAGGCAAGCAAACTTGCAGGCAAAATCTGGGGTTTCTCCTGTGTAAATTATACCTTCAAATCCTAGATTTTTTCCTGAGCATATTAATTTACAAAGTGGAACTGAAAAGGCAGCAAGAAATAGATATTTAATGAAGAAATGCTGTTTTGTCTGTAAAGACTCCATGTTAATAACTTGTGCTGTTTTCTGGGATGGTTGTGTTAGGCTTTGTCTTTTAAGTATCAGAAATTACTAGGTGTGAGTCTTTTAATTTCAAGTATTGCTATTACTCATTATATTTCATTACAGGAAAGCTCTAGTTGTATAACCCCAGTGGGATGTGGGAAATTGAAAGGAAATCACGCAGTTTTGCACAATATACCAGTACAGCTAATTGATAGACACAAAACACTCCCACACTATCTGAAGTTAGTGGAAACATTCCTAGTTATTTCATTGGCTAGTGGAGAAGTCACAAAAAAAGTTCTAGAAAAACAAGAAAATGTAAATGGTTATTCTCTTGCACCTACTTATGAGGGTTTGGGATGCTTCACATGTAAAGATTTGGTGACCAAAGCACTTGAAAGCCTGCCTGCACATCCCGAAACCTAAAGTAAACTAGGGTTTTTTGCTTAGTGAAAGATCAGGTTTGTACTTAGTATTGTCACCCTACTTTCAACTTCAAGAACAGAAAATTAAATTTTACTTCCAGTTTGGCTCTGAATTAAGGCTTAATATAGACATATTCTTAGGTGTTACTGGTGTTACTACTCCTACAGTACTAAACTTGCATCTGTCTTCACTTTTTCTGCTCAGCTTTCCACCCACCTCTCAAAGATGTAAATACGTGTTTACTCACACCAAACAGGATCATTAGTCCATAATTTTGCAGTCTCTTCTCACAGGAGAAGGGTAAGGGGAGGCTATACAAGCCAGGCATATACAAAGTAAGGTAGTTTTAAAATATAACCAGAGCAGGGAAAAGTGCTTTATGAAATTAGAACCTCATTTTGAAATTTTTGCTACCACAAGGGTTGCATAATATATCTGGTCTGGACATGTTGGGGAGAAGTTCTGTACTCTTGCAGGTTTAAGTTCAGTGCTAGGGTAATGTGACAACACTAACCCTCCAGAGTTTCAAATTCTTTAAACCAATAAACATTTTAATTTTTTTTTAATAGTCTTGCTTTCCTCTTTTCACATTGTGGATTTTTAATCAACCACTTTTGGGATATTCCAATGGCCAGCTGCTCTTTGTGCAGTCTCTTATTTGTTGCTAACTGGCAGTGACATTTACGTATCCTAGCTGACTTCTGTCTGGGTTTTTTTTTTTGTACCTTTGTTACTCTATTGTTTAATTGTTTCTTTCTTTTAAATCCAAAATCCTTATACTACTCTTTCCTCTGCAACAAAGGATTACCATATTGCATTGGTTTTTTTCCTCAAGGAGAAAAAAATTTGGAATCTTTGGTCCTTTAATTGGAATTCACTCTCTGATTATGCCATCACCTTCCTACTATGAGTCCATGTCTAAAAAAAATTACATAGAAAAGTGTCAGGTCTATCAACATGAGAAACTTCAGCATTGAGTCATTTAGTAATCAGTTCAGATATTCAGATAATTCACCCGCAAACATCCTCAGGTGCTGCTGCTGCCTTTTGCCACACTTTTTAAAGATGGTTAAACTGGCTTTTAAGAGCATCCAGAAGAACAAGAAAAATATATCTGTGTCCTCATCTGTACTTATGGCAATATGTAAAGCGAAAGGAACATGTGATTAAGAGCAGAATTTGTGACCAAGCAGATAATTCAGAGTCATTCTTTATATTAATTCGGCTCTTGCAGCACATTCAAAAGCACAAGCTGACTGTCACATCCTTTAGTTGTTCACATTTTGCAGACATAATACATATAATTACAGAGATACATTTCAGCGGCACTGCTTATATCGAGATTGATCAGACTGGTCACATAAAAGCACCTTTGTTCTACAAAAGCATGAGTGCTACAGGGATTCCAGCTGTTAAAATTCTTGCTGTTAAAAAAATTAAAGACATATGAGTAAATTATCTCAGGATAATTTATGTCTTTCAAATCTAATCTTCCATAAGCATTTTGTACCTCATATAGTCTGTCACACCACAGTTTCTGAACTTGAGAGTGTGGTGTTCCAGTGAAGCTGATGTTACATTTTGAACAAGTTGCTTTTTACAGTAGTTGTCTCCAGTCCTTACTATGCACCACTCATGATCATGATGTTTAGGACATTTTTTCATGCATGCAGATGAACTCACTGATGCAACACAAAAAGAACCAATTGAATACCTGTGTTTTCCTGCCTTGCATACATTGCCAGCATACTGGTAGTACACTAAAGAAGGCCAAACAAACCAGTGAGGCCCAGAAGTATAAATTAGTAGCATCCCATTATCCCAAACTTTTGAAAGAAAATAGGCTTTTTAGTGACTTGCCTTAAACAGTGCTCATTACAAATTATTAGTATTATTTTAATTACATGAATGGCCTTTTCTTAAAAAAATTCCCTCCACTTTTTAATAGCAAAGCTACAGGAAGATGCCAGTGTTGATTGATCAGAAGTGTTTATAGTAGAGTCCAGCAGGATCTGTTATTGCACTAGTTACAGAACACAGCAGGCAAAGCACTCGAGCAGTAAATACAACCCCAAAACCCTGCTGGGGAAATGAGCCTTTACCTGGAATAGCTCAGATTGTCCATTCTCAGTAGAGCACTAATAGTTTTTATCATCTCTTTAGCTGTCTTACCAGCAAAGCTTTTAGTCTGTTGAAAAAATATCACCGTATTTATATATATATATATATGTGTGTGTGTGTAACATTTCATTTTATTTTAAATCTTTTAAGCCAAACAATGCTACAACATCTAGAAGTTTTATCGCAGATCTAAAGAATTCTCATTATAGTCGAGGAATTCTATAGACTCATTTAGAGTGCACTCATTTAAGCTATTGACTGCAATTATGTCCTTTGGTATTATATTATGTGTCCTCGGATTACCTGTTTATAAACATAGTAGCTCCCAGTGACCAGAAGAGAAGTCCCCAGTGGTAGGAACATGGGAAGTGCCACACCAATTTTTAAAAAGATTAAAAAGGAGGCTCCTGGTAACTAGCAACCAGTCAGCCTCACTGCCATGCCCAGTAATCATGGAATGGATCCTCTTGGAAGATAGGTAGAAAGACATTGAAGACCGGGAGGTAATTAGACAGGCAGCAGGGCTTTGGCAAGGGCAAATTGTTCCCAAACAAATTTATGGCCTCCTATGATAGAGTGATTGCATCAGTGGACAGAGATGATGTTATTTACCTGGACTTCTGTAAGGCCTCCGATACAGTCCCTCCCGGCATTCTTGCCAATAAATTGGAGATATAAGGGTTTGACAGATGGACTGTTAGATGGATAAAAGATTGTCTGGATGTCCACATCCAAAGATTTACAGTCAATGGTTCAACATCCAAGTGGAAACCACTAACCAATGGTGTCCTTCAAAAGTCTCTACTGGGACAAATATTATTTAAGATAAGTTTGTCAGTGACATAGTGGGGTTGAGTGCCCCTTCAGCAAGGCTGCACATGACACCAAGCAAAGTGGTGCAGTTGATTCACGTGAGGGTTGGGAGCCTGCTCCAGCATGGGCTTTCCACAGGGTCACAGCCTCCTTCAGGCATTCACCTGTGCTGGTGTGGGGTCCTTCAGCCACTGCAGGTGGATATCTGGTCCACCATGGATGTCCATGGGCTGTAAGGGGACATTCTACCTCACCATGGTGTTCACCATGGGCTGCAGAGGAATCTTTGCTCTGGCACCTGAAGCACCTCCTCCTCCTTCTCCACTGGCCTTGGTGTCTGCAGGGCTGTTCCTCTCACACATTCTCACTCTCCTCTCCCTTGCCCCCCTCCCATTCTTAAGTCTGTTATTCCAGTGCTACCAGCATCGCTGACTGACGGCCTTGGCCAGGGGCTTGGTCTGTCCTGGAGCCACCTGGCATTGGCTCTATATGACATAGGGGAAGCTCCTGGAAGCTGCTTTGGTCCCCTGCAACCAAAACTATGTCATACAAACTGAATACACAACTGTCCAAATATCTTCAAATATGAAAGTGTCCGATGTTGCACTCACTGGAATATGACATATATTTACAAGCTTAAAATAAATCATTCAGCATCCACAGAAAGAAATGCTTTTTTTTTTAGGAAAAATATTTTGAAGCATTAGAAGATATTTTCAGTGTAAAATTCTCATGTCATGGCTTGATTCTCATATCAAGAAAGAGCTTTGGCAGACATAAATTAGGGAGAAATAGTTTCTCAACAACGCTGCTATTGAACCACTTCCTTAGGTTTCCCCAGGAACATGACGACAAACCTCCACTGTATACATTCCAGGAAGATGTGTGCTTGTTGTCCACCCAAGTCCCTGTACCTTTGCAGGGAATTGATGCTATATGGCCTGATTTACAGGACAAGGATTAGTGCTGCCAATAAGTTTGATCATATGAAGGGTACCGTTTCATTGTTTTATCTTGGAAACAGTTTAAGAAAAAAGTGAAACTGGTGGTCTAGAGCAAGGGCCAGTGGAGGAAAGAGAGTTCATCCTCTCAGCAGTGAGTACAGGCTGCAGGCTGTATTTGCTGGGGTCTCTAGACTAGAAAGCAATCTGATTATTTCACTGCTGAAGGCAAAAGAGGGAGTCAGTTCACTTCATGCCTGAAGGACTCCACAGATCCAGTCCCTAGTGCAAAAAACTGTGTCTCTGCTAGTGCCAAAAAGTGAGGAAGGATGATAACAGCAAAAAGTTTGAAAGAGAGATTTCTGATGGTGATCTTTCTCTGCAACTATTTAGGTGAATGGCCCTAGGTCCCTTGAACAGCCATAGGGCCTGCAAAACCTGTATCTAAATATATATCACCTTCAATGGGCTCTGAAACTAACATCACTAGTCCCTTTACAGAGTCTTCAGGCCCCTTCCTATGGGTCCATAGTGTTTGGGCACCTACTGTCCCCTAAACCCAGTCAGTTCTGCTGGGTCCTGTGGCATAGGCTTTGACAGGTCAGAGCAGGAGGGCAGGTTCAGCTGGAGTTCCCTCTAACTTGAGTAAATTCTCAAAGGGGGTCCATGGGGCACCTTCCAACCTGTTTGCTGCCCCTGGCAGCCCAACAGCAGAGTTTAGCCATACTTGGTGGCCTTCTGCCCTCTCATGGTCTCACATAGGCCAGGTTCTCCTTTGGGTGGGTTGCTTCCATAGCTGCCTGACAAGACAAATACGCACAGTTGGAGGAAGTGGCATTCTGTGCCTCTTCTCAGCACACACAGTAAGTGCATGATAAGGGCCATCCCACCAGGGAGGATGTTCTCAGCCTTGCTGAGCTGAGTTCTCCTCTATGCCCACAGTGTCACCCACTGCTTGTTTTGGAGTCAGGAGACTTTTCCCCCTGGTGGGCAGGGAGGTATCCGTTGCCTTCCCTCCAGACCCTGGACCTGGACCAGGTGTTTGATGGGATGAATCATGGCTAACTCTTGTATAATGTTTCTGGCCTCCGCCATTCTCCAAGAAATTCCTTCAGGCTCTTGTTCCTGATGCAGAAAGCCCAGCTGGGCTTAGCCAGGCTATACCTAAGCCTTTGTAGGGCATTAGACAACTTCTTAGGTCCTTCTACAGCTATCAGGTAGATAGGACCTCAGGTAGATAGGTAGACCAGACCTCATACAAGCTTCTACTACTTCTTTCTTCTTCCTTGCTTCTCTCTGCTCTCCTTGTGGGATTCAGAAACACTGATTCGTGTCTCTTTGGATCTCCTCAAGGCCATTCCACTAGTCTTTTGTCTGTAAGTAACTTCAGTGTGAAATAATCCTTTCACAATTTCCTCATTTTTAATCTGTTCTTTCAATCTTTTTCTTTTTCATTGGTTCACTTTAAGAACCTGTCTTGGGGTGACTTTATGATGTGTATCCCCTATCGCCACTCTATGCCCAGATATGAATCCTGTGCCTTTCTGTGCCTTTAAAACTGGGAGTGAGACAAAAAAAAAAAAGCCAGATGAACTTTCCAAAGCAGTTTTGTGCTCCAAAGTCACTCTACTCTACTCCTCTGCGTGCTCCGCGGCGGCAAGAGCAGAGGAAGCACCCTTCCTTTTCTTTTTGCCGAGCTTTTTGGCTTTTTCTCAGGAGAGAGAAAGAGAATTAAAATTCTTTGCTGTTTAGCCGGCTCACTAGCTGAGGCAAGAACTTTCCTTGGAGTGTTCTGTTTCAGTCCAGATCACCAGCACCGGGAGGCCTATGCCACGGCCTGGAGGGGCCACACCCCAGCTCCAGAGAGATAACAGCCACACCTACAGAATGACTGAATTTTACCAGGTTCTCTGCACAGTGAGAGGTTTTATTATTTAGCATTATTCTTTTCCCACTGTGCATTGTGTCTGTCAAATAAATAGGGGTTTTTTTTCCTTTCACTTTCCTCCGAGGAAAATTCTTTCTGAACCTGGTGGGCGAGGGGTGGCTGAAACCTGCCTTCTATCAGAGGACATTTGTGTTGGACGTTTCTCCAAATTGGTCTCAAACCGAGACAGAACCATTTTCATTCATCATTCTATGTTATGTACTAGGTTCTCTCCTCAGCTCCCAAAATCAGGGAGTGTTGGAATTAACAGCGGGTCAGCAAGCCTGTCTGGCTCCAACATTGTTCTTAGCAGGATTTGTTTGTACCTGTGAGAAACTTAGTGTTAGCAGAAGCAGGAAACCAAAACAGCAGAGCTGCAGCTGGTGTTTTCTACATGCTTAGAATGCTCAGGATGCCTATGTTACCAGTAACTAAGAATAGCATTGTAGCTAAATGATAGCCAATGAATCTATTGTAGTAGTTAAGCAGCCAGTAGTAGTGTAACATGAATGATAAACATAGCAAAGTCTATAAAATGTCTCTGGAGTTTGAATAAAAGATCTCTTTGCTTGAAACCTGTTCCTGGGGTAATTCTGTGTCATGCCTGCCTCAACAGCGACAAAGGAGAGTCTTTTGTTTCAACCTATCATCTCTATGAGGAAATCAGCAATGACAATGTCTAATTTAGAGAAAAGACATGTCTAACAGGCCTGTAGACCTTACTATGGTAAAACTTACCATTAAAAACCCTTGTAGCTTTTGTCAATCAGAGGTCTAGAGAGTACTGCAGACAGTGATTTCCTCTACCTGCTTGTGTTTCACACCCCCTAACAAAAACATTCTCCATAAATTTGTCTGCTCTCTTTGTGAATCTATTTAAATTTTGGACTGACCACTGTTCTTTGACAACAATCTCTGTAATTTAGCAATATGTTCTATGAAAACACTTTTGGTTTTGGCCTCATAACATCACTGCCGTTCACTGAGTTCCTCTGCTGTGATGAATAAACACTACCTATTCACCTTTTCCATAACATGAAAGATTTTATAGATTTCCAAGCTGCACTGGACTCACTGCTTTCCTATAGAAACCGTTCTGTATGTTTTTATTGTACTGGGCCAAATCCAACACTTCCTCTCATATCACTTACGGATCTTAGGATGCATGAAATCTGGGTAAATGTAGCACATATGATTCAGGGCCAGAAAGAACCTATCTCCTATGAGTATCAGACATTTCATGAATCTTCATTTGCCCAGAAAGGGTCTCCTTCTTCACTCCTTCTTGCATTTCAGGAGTGCCTGTCTGCTGTCATTAATTTGGGTTCTATTTTTCCCTCTAGTCTTTGTCCAGTTATAGATTTTCTTTAATTTTCTAATTCCCTTTTTACATCTTCTGTGTAAAACATGCAAGATATAATTTTAAAAGTGTTTTTTTCTGGAGAGTGGCTTAGGGAAGGAGTTTTGAATAAATGGCCTGGCAACTCTAGTAATTATTATGAGACCATCTGCTGGTAAATGTACATAGATTCACCCTAGATAACTGGCCAGTAGTAAAGAGATAGGGATAACCTTTCCAAGTATTAGACAGGCTGACACCAAATGGATAACCAAAGGGAGTGGGGAGTGAACATTCAGCTACTAGTCAAGAGAGGTGATTCCTCATCATCTTGTGTTTCATTAGAATAATTTAAAATTTGATTACCTGTTGGAAGCTCAGAGTAAAGTTTATTATATTTATTGCCAGACTTTACTTTTCTGGGTTAGGATTGCTTTAGCCTACAAGGATTATTTATGACAGCAATAATGCTGTTGCCCAGGTCTGAGGGAACTGTTTGGCTTCTTCAGACAAGAGGCCCAGAGTTTTAAATTTCCACTTTAAGGTTAGTTTCATGTTCCAGAAAGCATACAAAGGAGAACATTTCATAAATCCATACTTACATATAGGACAGAATAAGCTGAGTGACAGTTTTTAAGTCATCCTTTAGTCTATGAACTCTTCTAAAACAGAAAACTATTTTTTCAGAAATAAAAACTATTCATATGTTAGTAAAAGAGCAAGATGCTTGAATTTTCATACCAAATTTCCATTAGCATTTGATGTCCTATAAAAGTGCTTAATGGCCTCTTGAACACTGTACTAATTGGAGTCCATTAGTATAATAGGCAGGGATTAAAAGCAGAAACAAAGAGATCATTAGCCATGAAAGTTAAACACATCTGTTCATATTCCATCATTAAAATGACAAATATTTAATCATAAAGAAACATAGATCTTAGTAAAGGAAGATTCAGTATAAAATCAACTCAACATAATGTTCTGCCAAACTTACCTATTGCTCCGAGGAGGAATTTTATAGCAGCTACCATCTCAGATGCCAAGCAAAAGTCCTAGTACAGTTTCATCTAGTGGATACCACAAAGGAGCCACAGAAGTCTGTAGTGCTTGGGAAAGGAAACCACAAATTCAGAAGAGTCCATTAGGCTGGTGCATCTTCTTACTGTGCTGACAAAGTAAGAAAAAGCTGATGTCCCATTTACAGTCCCTGAAGCCACAAGCTGTTTATCCACAGCATAAGACATTGGTGTGCTTGTGATGTGGAGGAGCCGATTCCACTGACCTAACCTCTGGGATCAGCAGCTCCTAAACTGTTTCTTTCAGCTTGGGAGAAACAGTCCATCCCAGCCTCAGTGAACCCCCAAAACTTTCACAGCAATGAAGCACCAAAAAATGCTCTTAATTTTGCTATTCCCTGAGGATGGTGTACTCACTGCTCATCCTTTCAGCTTGGAACTATATGTAAATTGATGAGGTTGTAGAAAACAATAAGTGAAGGCTTCTGTAAAAAACTGAGGGTTTGTGCTTCACATCAAAACTGCAATCAGCGCCACAAAATGGAAAAAATAATTAAACGCCTTATCAGGTCCTCTCTAAAGCTAGTGGCTAGTCCTTCTTCGATCCAAATGTTTGTTTCAGCATGTGTCACAGCAACTTCTACTGAGAGTCCAAGCAACATCTTAGCATCACTTCACAGAACCAGCTCTTTTATGGTTTACAGTTTCTCAGTCATTAGTCGTTCAGTCCTGAGTCTTAACTGCTCCATTTTTCCTTCAATCTTCTTCCTACAGCTATTTATAAAGCCTTTTTAACCCTCTTCCTCCATCCATGTTTCCTGTTATCTAGCAGGAATCTGTATTTAATAGAATAAATCACTTATTTATTAATTACTAATCAACTAATACATAGACAGTTATTAAATCCTAGAAATTGATATTTCTGTTTATTTTCCCTGTAAACTTTGGAGCTGAACTCCATTCATCTCCCACTCCTTGGTAGCTTTAGTGAATTTAATCTTTTATTGTAAATAGAGAAGACCAGCAGGTTGGAAGGGGTGCATTAATTAAGAACACAACATTGTCAAAGCTGTTAAAATGACATGTTAAGCAAATACTTTGTGAAGTCCTTAACGTAATTTTAATCTATGACTACATTAGCAGGACACCAGCCTTAACAACTTTTAAAAAGTTTCTGAAAGTCTGGAACTCTCTTGTATTTCATTTCTTTACCTTTACATGCCAGGAGTATTAGCGGACTCTATTACAGAATGGGAGAGTCATATTCATTAAAATTAGTCTGAACACTAAATTTATTCATTCTAATTTAAATTTTGAAGGACTTTTCCGATTGCATCAAGTGCTTTTCAAATTTTAAAGAGTGCAATAGAATAAAACCTGTTTATTGTACTTAGCTTAAAGCAATCACTCCTCAGTTCCCAACATGTGACCAGCTGCACCTTTCAAGCCTGAGTGCATGAAAACACAGCTCACCGCTCATCTGGGCAACAAAGTTCAATGCGGAAACCTTCTGCCATTGTCCTCTTGGGTGAAGTGTCATCCACAGCATGGGAATTCATCTGTCCACAGTGGAGAGTAATCCTCACTTTTAAAGCAATGCCTCTCTCTTCATGAAGCAGGTTTATGAAAAAGTGCCCTTTTGTCTTCACTGAATGTATAAGGAGCTCAAAGTCTCCCACTGAGGTGTAGGAATCTCTTCATTAGATGTCTGAGGCTTCATTTCCAGCTGATTGGTGACAGTTGTCCTGACCTCCCTTCCTTTGGCAGCATCCCTTTGGAAAGAGGTAATTGCCTGACATTGGTTTGCCTGTTGATTAAAGATGCTAAGAGAAAAGTATCATCCATGTTAAACAGCCTAGTCATTCTGTTAGCTGATGGAATGAGCAATGAGGATTAAAAAAATGCTATTAAAAGGGTTGATGTACCTCCATTTTAAAACACATTGTGACTAAGAAGTGTGTTAGATAAACAATGAGAATTTCAACCTTTACAAAGCTCACAAGGAATAGCAGTCCCTTGTTTGTTTTTGTCACTGCTCTTCTGGCTATGTCTGGTCACCCTTGCTCCCAGATACACTTTCTACATGGAATATCTTTTTTCTGGAAACAAAAACCATCTGAAATCTTATTAGATTATGTTTACATGAATTTTCCAGTCCAGTAATGCATATCCAAGTACCTTGGATAATTCAGATAAGTGTTCATACTAAAATCTAAATTAAAACAAAGCTAAAATTGCTTTGAAGGGCTGTGTATCATTAGACAGATATGTAACCAAAGGAAATAACATAGAAAGCCATAATAAATACAAATATCCACTGTTCTTTTTATTGTATTTCTGTTCTTTTTAGCCAGACAACTCTGGAGTAGTCTGATGTGCAACATCTGTTATTATTTTCTATCATCTCTCCTTGAAGAATATCAATAACACAAAAAGGCTAACAGCTGAAACCACAGAAGGTGAACATCTTTTGGGAACAGGTTTACGGGTTTTTTTTCTTCTCTTTAAAATATAAATCCACCAGGCCCTCTCCCAACACTGAGGAAGGCTTGATTTATGATTTTAAAAGACCTGTCCCTTTAGAAACAAAACTGTACATTGATATGGAGGATGGGACCCAAAGCGATCCTGTGGTACAATCCCAGTTATTATAAAATCATAGAATCATAGAAAGGTTAAAGCTGGAAGGGACCTCTAAGATCATCTAGATCCAACCTCTTTGCCATGGGCAGGGACACCTTCCACTAGACCAGGTTGCTCAGAGTCCCATCCAACCTGGCCTTGAACACTTCCAGCTTGTGGGACATCACAGCTTTTCTGGGAAACCTGTCCTAGTGTCTCACCACCCTCAGAGTGAAGGATTTCTTCCTAGTATCTAAACCTGCCTTCCTTCAGTTTAAAGACATTCCCCTTTGTCCTATCACTCCATGCCCTTACAAAACTCTTCATCTATTTTGTAGGCCCCCTCCAAGTACTAGAAAGCTGCCCTAAGGTACCCTTGAAGCCTTCTCTCCAGACTGAATAGCTCCAGCTCTCTCAGACTGTCTTCATAGGAGAGGTGCTTCAGACCTCTGATCCTCTGGACTCAACCCTTTCTGGGGATTCCTTTATGCTGGGGGCCCCAGAACAGAACAGCACCCAGACATCTCTCTAAATAGCCTCTCCCAAACTCCTCAAATCTAGCTTGAAAGCAACTGTATAGGTTCTTCTACCACCCTGCTTGAACGTAATTCAAGAATTTCACTCCACTGCTGAATAGAGATCTCCTATCATTTCCACCCCGAGCATATTTACGACCAGTTACTTTTTAAAGAGCCAGTCCTGCTCTTAAACTTTAGGGGACACTTCTTTTCTACATTTATTTCCCAATGTATTGAGGGACCACATTCCAGTTTCACGTGCTGCTTAATCCATGCTCTTTCTCTCACCTTGCATCCTGAAGTTTTCCACTCCACCCTTTGTCACAGCATACCTTTTCTGTGCTGCTTCAAATGTGAATTCAGCTTTCGGGAAGGAGATGAGAAGAATTTATCTAGGAGTCCAGATGTAGTCTCACCAACAACATTGAGTCTTCCACAGATTAATTTTGCTCTCCAGATGATAATTGGCAAATAGTATACCTTTTAGTCTTTGGCTTCCTCCGCCACTTCCAAATGATGACCTAATTGTTAATTTTCTTGTTATTAATCCTCAGATACTTGTCCTTAAAACTAATTTTTCTTGGATCCCCCTTCTGGCATTCCTGCAATCACAGCAGTTGTCTATACCTTTAGTCATTTGATATCTCAGTCTTTCTTCTGTGTTTATAATAGTCCAATTTTATGCATGCACTTCTTGGTTTTAAGTCGAGGTCATTATTGAAAATATTTAAAAGGTTTGTCCAAAAACTAATCCTTGAGAAAGTCCAATAGCAAATTCTCTGCAATCTGAAATTAATTTTCTGACTCTGCCATTTCCTGTCTCCCTTTAGTGAGGTGACAAATATGTATTTTCCCGGGTAGCAGTGTACCGGATATTTTATAATAATCTAGACATAAAAATACAAAAGATATGAAATTTCCCAGTGTTTCTTCTCAAGAAAAGTGATTTCCTTTCTTTTAAAAGAAAGTTTTTTGGTCTGGTCTCATCTACATTTGGTGGGTAGTTCCCCCTTCTAGAGAGCTCAGATCAGGTGGTGTGATTATGGTGGAAGATCCGTCTCTTAGGGTTGTCAGAAAAACCTGTGCATGTGGGTAGATGTGCACCTACCGTAATGATGAAGGGAATGGTACTTCTGTAGGTGTTTTTCTTGCTGAATTCCAGCTGAATGCATTCAGTGTTGGCCCTGTTTGTCTGAAGTGTCCGTTGAGCATTATCATGTCTGAAAATTTTAAAAGGTGTTTTCTTTCTTACTTCAATTGACTCAAGACAATCGAGGTAAGTTATGGAATATTAAAATGTTAGTGATATGTATGAAGACTTAAGCAATCAAATTGAAAAGTTGTGGCATCTGTAATAATTTTGCTGCAGAAAAAAACCCTTATTTGGGTTAGAATTTGAGTCCTTTTTAGTCATGTTGTTCTTCATCCCTTCTCAGACGGTGATTTGTTACCTAAGGAGACATCCTTGAGAAAACAGTGTTTTCTTTTGCTATAGAAATGGCATCTTCCCAAACCATTTGTTCCAACTTTGGCCTTCATTTGTCTAACTCAAGGATAGAGTGTCTCCTTGGAAATCATTATTCTTTATCCATTTATCATCATGCAAATACTTTTCAGAATAAAACAAAACGGAAAATTTAAATGCAGCCTGCTTAAATAGGACATTGTGCTTCTCTCCAAATGAACATTACATTGCATTACATGAGCAATAAAACTGTAATTTCTAACTAATTCCTAAATGTCAACTATATTTTGGAAAACTAATGAGAAAGTTAATTTTTCAAGGCCAACTTAGACAAAACTTGAGGGAAAAGAAGTCTCCATCGACTATAAGATCTGAATTTTATTAAAATCAATTATTTGATATACTAAAATACATTAAAATTATTAGGCAGATGGCAAAACACCTGAGTGTTTCAACCGCAGGGAGGTCTGATTGTTGGGTGAAAATCATCTGTAATATCAGATGCCTATATACCACTGCTTGCTGAATGTCAGTGTCACTGTGTGTATATAGCTGTATGTATGTATGTATGTGTGTGTGTATTAATGTGTGTCTGTAGAGTTAGAATATATTAGTGTGGGCATTGAGCTGGTGATATGGGATACGGGGTGGAATGTCTTGGGGTGACTGTGCTGTTGTATCCCCTACCATTGCTCTATGCCCAGACATGATTCCTGAGCCTTTCTATGCCTTTAAAACTGGATGCAAGAGACAGAGGAAAAAAAACTGAGCGAACTTTTCAAACAGTTTGTGCTTCAAGGACACAGAGATTAGCTACTTCTGCGGCGGGCAGAGGAAGCACTTTTTTTTCTTCTGGCTTTTCGGTCAGTTTCTTCGGCTCTGTTTCTTCAGAGAGGGACAGAGAGTTGAGTTTTTTTCCTCTTGGGACTCCGGGGTTTTTTTCCCTTCTTCTCTTCTGGACTTGTTCGGAACACCAGAACATCAGAACCCCACCGGGGGACCTTCCACCGGCCTGGAGGGGGGCCCCCCACGCCAACCCAGCTCCGAGGAGGAGNGAAAATTTGTTTTTTCCCGAACCCAAGTGGGGGAAGGGGTGGTTTGTAACCTGCCTTCCTTTGAGGAGACGTTCCTTTTGGACGTTTGCCTGAATTTGGCCTAAACCGTCACATACTCAGAGTTTGAAATAGGCTATTTTGCCTACTTCTGAAACTAATTAAAGGATCCAAAATTCAAGAGAGGAACATAACCTTTTACAGTATTCATTTTAGATATCTTGCTTATTTACCTTTTGACTCAGTTTTCTATCTTCCTCCCATCCCTAGATTTCTCCCCAGCACTCAAATGCTCAAGAACAGAGTCCTCTGTGGTTTTGCAGTGCCAGCATGAACGAGCCAATTCACGATATCACATGGTAATGTCTGCCTGGAGCTGGAATACATTAGGGTCACTGGGACTCTTGTGATATAGTTTTTCTTATAATCAGTTAATTCTCTAGAAGACTAGCAAATACTATAAAGTAGGATATGCAGACCTGAACTACAACTCAGATGTGCTTGGCATGTGAGTTTTGCCCTTTATATCGGTTTAACTATAACCAATTCTTATTATAGTAAGAACATGCAGGTTTTGTTCTAATATCTGTGCTAAAGTCCTCCAGCTTCTAATGAATATGCTCAGGTACTTGAAATTCTGTGGTGATAATAGAGAGTGCACCTTTTCCACTCAAGTACCTTTTTCCCTGTGACAAGATGTGAAAAAATCCTCTTGACCTATACAAAGAAAATTGGGCCACTAAACGTTAAATGGAAGTATATTGAAAGTTCATGAGGAAATAAGCATTCTCCAGTTGTTATAAATTACTACTTTGAAATTTCTATGACGTTTATAATATATGAGATGGTTAAAAATAAGATAAATGATTGGCATATGCATTTATTACTTTTTCCTATTTCAGCCTTCTCCCTAAGCCCATGCAAATTTAGTATGGCACTGGTTTTTTGTACAAGTCATAAAAGAACACAGACATTATGTAAATAGTTTCAGTGGAGAAATGAAGTGGAAAAACTCATTTTGCCATAAAAAGAATAAGTGATATTACTTATCATTCCATGGGGCTTAAAACTACTGAGCTTTAGAAATGTCTGATAATTTCCCTAGGCTTTTAGGTAAAATAAGGAGCAATGAATTTTAGCCAGTCCCTTCCTAGACACAGCATCCCACCCCTAAGAAAGAGAAAGCAGACGAGGAGAGGTCGCTTCAACTCCTGATACCTGCAATACACATGAAGACAAATAAAACAATCCACTTCAGCAGAACTTTTCTAGGTTTTCACCAGAGTAATTGGAATGGAAATGAAGAGAATAGAATAGAATAGAATAGAATAGAATAGAATAGAATAGAATAGAATAGAATAGAATAGACCTACAGTGATCATCCAATTCAACAGTCTGACCACTCCAGGGTTGACAAAAAACTAAAGCATGTTGTTAAGTCCATTGTCCAAATGCCTCTTAAACATTGCAAGGGTTGGAGCATCCACCATCTCTTTAGGAAGCCTTGTTCCAGTGTTTGACCCTCCACTCTTGGTAAAGAAATGCTTCCTAATGTTCGATATGAACCTACCCTGGTGCCGCTTTGAGCTATTCCCAACCATCCTGTCACTGGATACCAGGGAGAAGAACTCAGAACCTCTCTTTCCCTACCCTCTCCTCAGGAAGCTGCAATTGAGAACAAAGACCTGATTCCAGAACTATTTTAAGTTTATGTGTGATAACCGTTGAATTTTTAAAAAGTTTTTGTACAAATTTGTACTGGTTTGAAGTAAGGTCTCTGTTTCAGTTTAGGAATTTAAGACCTCCTTTCTTTTTTGCCTTCAGAATGTCAACATTCACAGGAATTATCAATAAACAATAAAAAATTTGCAAACATTTAGATTGTTTCAAGGTCTGGGAGAGCCCTTGCAAGTAGTCTGGGGTGATTTTCATTGACAATATTGGATTTTGGTCTAAGTCTGAGTGGAAATACTGGTGGAATTTATTACTGACAGTACAATTATTGAGAAACACAGGTGTGAATGAGCAGCTGGTGCCACATGATAGAACTGTTTTATTTCCATCAAAACTACGGGAAAGTTAAAGAATCTTAGCCAGGATGCAAAGCTGGCTTGAGGTGCTGGCAGAGGTACCAGCACCAGTTATAACATCAGTGCCTCATGGACACTTCTGACTTCAGTTCAAAGAGGTTTCTGTCCGCTGGAGTTTTCTATTCTGTGAATATGTGGCCAATTGTCCCTTTTATACAAATTTGTTGTGGTAACACTGACACTTAATTGGATTTCTATGCAATATTAGAAGGCAGATATGTATGTAAAAATGTAATCTGAAGGATGTCTTCATGCAGAAGGTAGTTTCATCAGTTTTAACATAATCTAGGATTGCAGCTACTATGATTCAATAATTTAGTCTGTGCTCATTTTACTCATTGTACTGATACTTTTTAACATTTTTCAATTAGTATTAAAGACACTCAGTAGGAAAATTCATTCCACACGGGTAAAAAAATTTTCATACAGCAGTGTGATTATTTTTATTATGTTTTCACTTCTAAGGTGCAATTATGTTTCATATTATTTTCCATGTACATCTAATTTCAAAAGCAAGTACTTACAATTATTCCATAAACCAGTGTTACAGTTACATCAATCAAAAAATCAGACATAAACAAAGCTAAGGAAAACTGGATGGAGTATGGAAGGGGTATGAGAGGTAAAAAATGATGGAAGGCAATAAAATTGGAGCACGAGCCATTTATGCCATTTTAACTTGCAGTGAAGAATTGCTGAGATAATTAAAAGCCCTGCCTGAAATCACTTCCATCTTGAATTACACAAATAAAATCAATTCTTCAATTGAAAATAAAGGAAAATAAAAAATAACATAAGAAAAGTCATCTGACTTTTCACTGATAACATCCTAAAAAGCACTTATATTTTCTTATTTCTTTTCAATATCTATTCTTTCTCACACAAACATAATTGTTTGTTGTCACAAGACTGATTTTTTAGCAACAGAACTAAGGACCAACATGGCCAGTTGCTGTTACAAAGAAAAAGTGCCCATTTTTAATTTAAAATTAAAGGAGCTTGCAAAACAGTTAACATACAATAAAAATTAATGTCAGGAAGACCTGCTCCACTAACCTTGCAGAGTCTCTTTAATTACGCTGAAAATTTTCATATGCTCCATTCACAGGACAGGGAATTTGGGTATAAGTTCTCCTGACCTACATTTGCACTTGGTTTGCTTATCAGAAAGGAGTCAAGGAGGTGGGACTCATAATAAGGAAGCATTGTCAGGATATGAATTACTAAATAAAACACAAGCTGTTCAGCTTCTCAAAAGGGATTGAGAATTTTCTGAGTTATCCAAGAAATTAGGAAATAGTAATAGAAGTCATACCAACACTTGTAAGACACCCTAGAGAATTTAGACAGTCCAGTGGTTGAAAATAAGATTTGGCAACACAAAAAATATGAAGGGGAAGGGTCATGTTTGTAGTTGTTTCTCATGTTTATCTCTCACCCAAAGATTCTTTACCTCTTAGAAGGAGTAAAAAATAGAGCTGATAAAACACAGCATAACTTGAATAATTATGCATCACAGCTGTGACCCAGCAGGAAAAGAAAATAACGTTCTAGGTGGTTTTGAGTCTCGTGGGAGTATTCATGGTGTCAAATCAACATATCACTTTCATTAATGCAGCACTATTTTATGCCTACATGGAAATGATATTTACAAAAATTAGATTTGAATGTGGAGATTCCAGATTCCTTCATACCACCTTGGCAGTGTAAAAGGGTTTAGGGCAGTTTAACTGTGCTGTACCTCCATGTCAAAACCCCTAAGTAATGCCAGTGATAAGTGAAATATCTCCAGGGCAAATGTCAGACCTTTTACTGGGAAGCTGCACCCTCCGTCCTGTTCCCTGAGAAGTTAAACTTCTCCTCAGAGCAGTAGGAATTGAACATACCCAATATTTTACAGGATCAGACTTTACCTTGGGTGAGTTCTAGCAGGTTTACATCAATTTTGCAGACAATTCAATAATGCAGGATTCAGTGATGCCCAAAGATAATCAGGTATGTGAAAATTGAAATACTCACAGCTAACTTCCAATTCTATTCCTTGGGGATGGTGTCTAAAATAAATTAAATCCAATCAGTGCCTTTTAGCTTTCTTCCTTGTCACAGGGTTTCAGTTTACTAATTATAAATGTTCAGGTGCAATTCCTTTACATCACTTTCTCACAGGGTAGAATTCAGCACCCTCTGAGAATTGAAAAAGGTTACACCACCATTTGTCAAGGTCACAGCAAGAAAGGTTTTTCATTAATTTTAGATTGGCAAAGAATAAGAAATACTGTAATTGCTGCATTTAAACTATTCATTGCACCGATTCTCCTTCTACTTCACAGCCAGCCAATTAGGGACTTTATTTAAAATGCATGAATTGCACAACTGTCATTAAAGCTAGGATTCTGAAGAGCTTATTTGCCTTCTTTGATGGAAGTATTACAGAAGTGCAATCATTTTTCAGGACAATGACCCAATCATTCAACATTTGGTAAATAAAAATGGCTCTCAATAGATTTGACCACAGGTGGAACCTCCATTAAAATGAGTGCTTTGAAGGTCCATTTCTGCAAGGCACTGACTGGCTGCCATGCCAACACTGACCATCTGCCTCCTCAGTTTGACCTGGAAAATTCCCCAGAATGTTATACTTCTGTGGAAGAAAAAACACCTAAACCACAACCAAGTGGTCTTCGTTTGTGAAAACTGCACAGAATAATCTCCAAGGCATGTTGCTGAGTAGTGCAGCAAAACTGTGACTCACTTGCAACCCAGCCAGAGCCAGACCAGTGAGGAGACCACTGGGCTTTCCCAAAGATGGTTTCAGCAGTCTCTAGCATCTTGTATGCTTTCTTGAATAAATGTCCTTCTCACAACAAACAGCTACACTTCACATGTTCTATCTTTTGGACATTAGCTGAAAATTAGAGGCATTGTTTTAGATGGATTTATTTCATTCCTTCCCTTTTTGTGAGCCTCGTCTCAAAAACTGCAAAGTGTTAGAGTCTGGGCGACCTGACACTGCATCCTGTAGCATCTTTTTCATGGTTTTGCTTCATCGGTAAGTACATCTCAGGTGGGACTGTTGCTGTAGACTGTAAGAGTACAAGAAGTTTATCTTCCTGAGAATGGTGGGACTTTGCACTGGAGACATAATTTTCTGTCCTGATTTTGCCAAGAGAGATTTGTTTTTTCATGTGATAATATCCTGATCCTCAAGCTCTCCTTGAGATACACAAAATCATCCATCATTTTATTTCCTCATTGAAATTATTTTTGTTTATGGCTTTGTTTTCTTTTTGAGAACAAAAAAAAAATCCTTGTCCTACTTGTACTGTTAGCCATATATTAATCACACCACATGCACTTCTTTTGCTCTCATAACATAGTAAATATGTTTTTCTTGATTCCCAAAACCAGGTGGGCAAATGAGAAGCTTTCTTACCACCTCATTTCTCTCCTCTTCTCTGGTCATCAGAACTACAAGATGAGATATTCAAAACACAAATGACAGCATGGGAAAGATTAGCTATTTCTTTCTCCCTCCACCTGTTTCAGATGAATTTTATTTTCCAATGTAAGCATGTAGACAATACAGATACTCAAAAATCTTCTGTGAACAAAAGTTGTCACAAATGCGTCAATTGAAAATTTTTTATTGTAATTCACTATTGTGCCTCTTCAGTTACTGGATATAGAGTAAGGTTCATTTCCAGGACATTCTGGCCTTTTTTAGATTAGCATCTAATACTGCATACAAAGGAGCTATGTTAATCAGATTTCTGATTTTCCAGGTCCATGTTCATCAGTCCATATCCAAACTCCAAGTTGAGCAACAGTTCAGATGCACAGAAGGTACCACTCTCTGCATCTCCTCGGTGCCACTTCTCAGGGATTTAAACTGAATGGTCAGAGGGCAAAGGGACCTGTTCAAGCTTCAGATTGGTCCCTGACCAGAATGAGCAGGTACAAGGATTGCAGCAGTGTGCTAGTATCTCCCTCCAGTCAACTTCAGCACAGCTGAGACCATCCAGTAGCAGCCAGCAACAGACTGGCATGAACAGAGGGGAAGTTGTGCCCAAACAACCTGATAAACTTCTGTCATGAAATGTCTGGCTTGGTAAATGAGGGGAGACCAGTGGACATTGTCTATCAGGACTTCAGATTTTACTGAAAACAAGCCAGTAAAGACTGTAGTCCAGATAATGAATACTGCCTACTGTAAGATCCTCATAGAGAAGCTGATAAAGAGGTTGGTGACCTGTGGCACATAAGTTTGGTTGGATATCAGTAACTAGCACTTCACCCCAGGGGCCTTACTGAGTCCAGTCCTGTTTAACATCTTCAAGATGACAGGACGAGATGATCTTTAAAGGTCCTTTCCAATTTTAACCATTCTGTGAGCAGCATGGGATCCAAGTGGGACCCAGGATCCAGCAGGAAAGGGAATCCTACTGTGCTTTAAAGGACATGGGACAAAATTACCAATATGGAACTTCAATGTAAGTAGGAATCCATTAAACTCTTCATTCACTACTGTGTGGTCTGTCAAGAACTGCATTTGCTCCTCAGAAGGCATGCTGAAGAAAAATTTAAAATGTCTTAGACTAAAAATCAAAATTCAGAATTATTAAATATTAAAAAATTGCCTGAATTCTTTTTTTCATGTCATAGCTTTAGGCTGTGATAGAAGGACATTCTCAAGGTTTTGAACATTTGACCTAACAAGACTGATATAGGAAGTCTTCTTCTGACAAACTTCAGCACACCTAAAAAAGCACCGCTCATTGTCCCCTGTCTGCACTATTATACAATTAAACTGATAATCATTATTATAATTGTCAGATATTGTGAAACAAATGATCCCTAAATCACTTCATGGAATGCATAGCATGAAAATCAAGACAATTTTAATAACTCTTGTCTGTCAAGGCCTTGGTGACTAAAACTTTGCTAAAAGAAGGTGAAAGCACAGGATAGTTGTCCTGGGTGTGACCTTGGGGAAGACTGTCCTACTGTCTCCCACCAAGATCCTGACAAGCCGGTCATAAGCAAGAGAAGACTGAATCACAGAGGCAGTAGTACTGAGAAAAGAAGCTGTGATACCTCCCAGGAGGGAGGCTGTGAGGAGGCAAGAGAAGCCAAAGGTAGTCATGGATGGAAAGCTCACCGCTGTCCTGAGGCAGAGTGGTTTCATGCCCCCAGTTCTTAGGATAACAGAAAGGAAAATCAGTGTTTGCAAGGAAGAGAGGATATTTTACCCATTGCCCAAGATTAGGCTAGTTGTGAATGCTGCTGACCATAGGGACAGGGCTGCCAGGGACATCTGTTCCTAAAGTAAGAGCAAAGAAATGTGTCTCAGAGACTATGTTCCTCCTCAGCACAGGAACTCCTATTTTTTATGACTGCTTTTGACCATGAAATCACAACCCATTTTGAGTAGCTTTTAGAAACACCACTTGTCTCATTTTGGTTTTCCTAAACATAGTTACTCACTTGATTAGGCTATTCTTGCAAGAGCAATAGTGGTAAAGTAAAACATATATACATGCAACTTTTCTTCTAGGATGTGACTGACATCAGCAAAGTCAGGGTCAGATTGAAGGGGATTGCTAATAATACACTGGGTGTAGCCTTTCTGTGGAATGTTGTTTAAATTAAACTAACTAAAACAACTTTTCCCTTTCTCAGACAGGAATCAACTGGATTTACAAATAGTATTTTAGGCATGAAAAGTAAGGTAGAAAAATAGGGCAACCTTAATAGTTAATTTTAAAGGTTAGAATAGAATAGAATAGAATAGAATAGAATAATTTCACTTGGAGGAGACCTACAGGGATTTTCTAGACCACTTCAAAGCTGACCAAAAGTTAAAGCATGTTGTTAAGTGCATTGTCCAAATGCCTCGTAAACATTGAGAGTCTAGAGGCATCCACCAACTTTCTAGGACTCTTCCAGCATTTGACCATCTTCTCAGTAAAGAAATACTTCCTGATGTCCAGGTTGTACCTACTCTGGTGCAGGTTTAGACCACTCTCACACATTCTGCCACTGAGTCCCAGGAGAAGAGCTCGAGCACTTCACTCTTCACTTCCCCTCCTCAGGAAGCTGAACAACAAGGTGGCCCCTCAGCCTTCTTTTCTCCAAATTAGACAAGCTCAAAGTCACAGGACATTCCTTCCAGCCAATTCCACCAGCTTTATTGCCCTCCTCTGGATGCATTTAAAGGCCTTCTTCAACTGCAGGGCCCAGAACTGCACACAGTCCTTGAGGTGCCACTGCACCAACCCTAAATAGAGTGGGACAATCCCCTCTTTCGCCCGACTGGTGATGCACCCCAGGACAGGGTTTGGCCTCTCAGCTGCCTGGGCTTGCTTCTGACTCACACTGAGCTGCTGCCCACCAGCAGGCCCAGATCCGACTGTGCAGGGCTGTTCTCCAGCCGATCCTCTCGCAGTTTATGCTTGTGCCTGGTTTTATTCTGCCCTAGGAGCTGAATCCAGCACTTGGACTTGCTAAATTTCATTCCATTAATCATTACCCAAGGCAGAGCTGTAAGAATTGCATGGTAATGACGTGTGCTCACAGACAAATTTGGATGCCTTGGCCCTGCAATCCCGAAGGCCAGTTTGGGACTGCCACTACCAGCAGTGTAGCAAGGCTCATTTCTCCTTGTTTTGGTACTATGAGCCCTTTTTTGGTACATCCTGCTCTGTTGCCTTTCCCTGGGCTAAGAATTAAAAGCCAAACATGGTTAGAGGGGAAAAAAGGGTTTTACCTCTGTATTTATTTAAGGATCCTCAGGTGCACCAATCCAGGTAGAAAGCACCCCTGAATGCACACCAAAAATGCACACCCGAAAGTGCCCACCAGGATGCCCACCCCAAATGCACACACACGGTGATTCACATATACAGTTACAGACCTTGCAAATTATCAGATCTATCAAAGATTCCCCAGTGAGAGGCTCAAGAGAAGCCCCCGTCCTGAGGAACCTTCCCCCTGGGGGGGCCTGTCTTGGTTTACAGAATGTGTTCTGGAGAGGACCTTGGTGTCTGGGGCTTTCTGACCCAACTGCGGGGCTTCCAAGATGTTTGGTCTCTTGGCTTAACGGAACTTTGGGTCTAAGCAAGTTATCAGACTTAGGGAATGACAAGCATGTGGGCTAAAAGCACTAAGGATATATGCAAAGCTGTATGAAAGGGTATATGAAAGGGTATATAAGAGTGGTATATGAAAAAGCAAAAAAATCATCATGGCATACTAGCTGCTGGGTTGACTGTTCCTATGAGTTCAGTGCTTGGCAAGCATGCTTATGTCACTGAGGGCTTGTGCAGGGCTTGCATAAAGAAGACTCTGAAACAGCTTCACCTTTTTTAAAGATTATAGATGACCCTTGGTTTTAGTTGCAGGCAATATGTTTTGGACCCAAGTCCTGGTGGCTGTGATCACCTATGGCAGATTCATTTAAGCAAAGGTAGCTGATGTGAATTTCCTTGTACTATTGCAATAAGAAAACTTTTCTACACTTCTTTTATGTTTCCTTTAACAGAAATGTCTCTCAGGTAACAAAGCTGAACATGCTTTATGTCTAGCAGGATTCCCTTTCATTTGTTCCCCATTCTCTTACAATTTTTTGTGGGCTGCCCAGACACCCATGAACAGAGTGGAAGCGTTTCACTCTTGCTTTAAGCCTAGGCAAATACAGTTAACATAAAGATCTGAAAAGCAGCAGCAAAAATGAGTAGCCCTGTAAGGAATCAAGACTTAAGCCAATTCTAAATAATACCATTTTCTTAAGACTTCTGAATGACACGGGTTCCCTCTGTTTTTCAGCTAACAGAGACACTGTGGGTCAGTGCTGTGAGCCAAATAATACTGCCTTAGCTGGCCAAAGGTATCTAGTCATTGCACCTGCAAAAGAAACGAGCACAAAGAAGCAACTGTTTTGCCCTTTGGTCAAATTAAAGTACCCAATAGAAGCTTTTAGTTTCTACCTTCTACATTTTAAAATTAAGTTTGCAAAGAAAAGAGACTAAAATGTGGAATCTTAGTGATGTGCATTTCAGCTCTAAGCTACTTTGTTGTGAATGATGAGAAACCATTTGCACTACTTGAGTGAATGGCATCATTTACATCAGAATCAGGTCTCAGTTATTTCAATACACTCCCAGTAATATATCTTTGAAGTTCAAATAAGTCCAGTGAACTGAATAATATTCTGTTCAACTTCTATAAGAAGGTATATACTACTTCTGCTTGCTATCAAGACCTGAAGGAAGCAAGTATCTGACTTTAGAGGTTGTTGTTATGAAAAATTGCATAATGAATTTCTGAGTCTTCCAGGTGGAACATCTTATCTCCTCTACCGTTTATTTTAAAGTTTTTGCCAAATATGTATGGCTCTGGGTGTAGCTAACAAATTCTTATGCTACCAACAAGTATTAGGGATTATTGCCTTGCATTATAAAATATTTCTATGGAAGTTTTCTAACCATCTCTATGAGGAAGTATTAAGTGAGAAACAAAATATCTAAGTAGTTAAGAGGATTTTAGTTTTGAGAGGTGCCTCCACTGACTTACTCTTCAGCAATAGTTACATTTTTTTTAGAATTAAAAATATATATTTAAACATTATACTATTATGCATTGTATATATACCAAAAAAACCCCTTTAATTTTGCAAGGACCTTTTTGCATTACTCTTATCTACTTCTAGGTTATTAGTATCACTACAAATTTTGAAATAACCTATTTTTCCTTATGAACATATGGCATTTCATTCATTCTACTGCAGCACTGAGATACTCAGGTGAGTATTCTTAAATACTCCTAAGGCAGGTTCTTTTACATGGTGTTGCAAATTTTTAGGATGTAAACATTTGGCTACCACTTCCCCATAGGCTCATTTTGAAAGATTTTTCATGTGGGAAGCTTAAAAGATCTTTTATGCTTGCTGGGATTCTGTGCAACCTTAAAACCAAGATTTATAAATGTATGTGATACAGAAAGGTGTTTATGATGTCAACACACTGAAACACTCATAAAAATGCCTTCTGCTTTTATTTTTTCTGTGAGGGAAAAAAGCAAAAAATTGTACTTAGAGTAGCTCTTTCCTTTCTTTGTAAGGGAACAAATAAAGAAAAGACTCAAATGCTTCAGTCTGAACAGGAAGAGTGTATACTCCTAAAAATGCAGATCATACTTATCTCACCAATGACAATACCATTTCTTCTAACCTATATGTGATTTATGATCATTGCCCAGGAGCAATATGCTATTAAAAAGATAGTGTGTGATTCCATGACAACTGGCAGGTGCCTTATAAAGCCTTTCTTTGTTCAAAATGTGCAGGTGAGTTATTATACTTTAAAACAGGAGAAACAGAGCTCCAGAGGATTTTACTCAGTGCATGAGCAACGTGCAAATTAAAGTCAAATATTATTTTTATACCTGCCTGTAGGATTCACAAAGACCAATTGCAACAGCTGCAAGGGAAAGTCAAATAAAATACACTGCCCCACATGCTGCTGTATAAATATAACAAGCTCAAATTTTTAGCCAAACTGCTTTCTTCTTTTAGATGTTGCTGACTACAGCAGAATCATGAGTCTGTGTACTGTCCTTTTCCCTTTGCTAACAAGTCAGGGAAACTTTTTTTGAAAAGTAAAAGAAAATTAACTTGCAGACACTTTTCTCTCCTTTTCCATTTAGCTAGTTCACTTGTTTTAAATGGTCTCATTTGATAAACAGTGAAAAATCACTTGGTGTTATTAGAGATTTGAATGCGCGTGGTATCTAATTTTCCAGTCAGCAGGAAGAACTCAGGCACTGTCTTGTGTTTGTCTGACTTCTGGGATCACGAGTACCAACTGATGTCCCTGTTGCCTTTACCCTCTCAGGAACACAAAAAACAGTGTCAATATCTTAAATTAGCATCTATTTCAGGTTCTGAAGCACATAATCTGTTTCCACTTGAACAGCTGAAAACATAGCCCACACCAAGACTGGATTCTACATGTGCAGAAAGCCTAATTTCTATTGATCTCAAAAAAAGTTGTGATCTTTTGCAACCTGAAGTATCAGATCTGAATATAGGACCGTAGTTCTTGGATATAAGAATTTAAAGCTTGATCTAATGTTCCCTGAAGCCAGTGGAAAGACTCTTATTGTTTTTGGCTTACTTTCGATCACAGCAGGAGCTCACAGTCCGATTCTCCAAACCAAAACAGAGTATAGCATTCCAGTAGCTCCTTTTGATCCCTGTGAAAGTTGGTCAGGCTTGGAAAGTAAGAGGGAAATGACAAATTGGCCAGATGATAAAAATGAAAGAAAAACAAAGAAACAGCTTCTTTTATTTTAATCTCTCAGTTTAAATGATGTGGCACAAAAGAAAGTTTATTTTTATCACTGAAATGTTGATGTATTTTCATAAAGACAAGTGAACTGTCTGAAGATGAACAGACACCATGTTTTTAAGTGAGCAGTTCAAAAGTTTCTCAGGAAAAATCAGAAGGATGGAAGAGCTTGATCTGTTCAGTATATTGATAAGGTCTGTCATAAATGGGAGAGCAGTTTCTTAGCTCCTGCTCATGCCTGATAAGGATAGTCTCATCACCTGCTAGCAATAACCTGAGTTTTCATAAGCTGTATTAGCACTGATTCTGTTTGTTCACTGTGTGACTCCACAAGGATGCCACTACCTTTGAAAATATAGATTGACATTGGGAACATTTCTGTAATGGTGTTTCAAATCTTTTTGTTAGTGTCTTACCTGCATCCTGCTGAGAAAGGTTCAGTCACCTGGCATGAAACAGCTAAAGTCATTACTGGATACCAGTGTCTCTGTGCAGGAAACCACACAGATTAATCATGGGCAGAGACCTCTCTGCTTTGAATGAGAAATCTGTAACAGCTCCTCTTACATGAGTAGAGAAAGCCATCAGAGGTCAAGGCTCCAGCTCATCTATTATGAGACATGCAGGGATGTTTTGCCTCCTTGTAACAGCAAGAAGCCTTAGACTTAGCTCAGATTGAGAAGGGAGGGCCTCAGCTTCGGTACCACTTCGTAAGCACTGTGGTTCTTTCCTTGTTCTTTAGGGAAAACTTACATGATCCTATTCTAGCTCTGCTTGTCTGCCTTGCCTCCCAAATAACTTATCTCCCCCGAAACCAGTGGCCAGTGGCACCCAAACTGGTGGAAGTTTTCTGGTTCCTAGTGCAATCAGCTTCTTACTAGTACCACGCAAAAAAAAAAGGCACCTGAGACAGCCTGTTAAGGACCTGCACTGATGAAATTGGAGGTTTAACCTTGATTAGACATCAGAGGATCCACGTGGAGCAAGCCATTATTAATATTGTCAAGAAGTGAAAAGCTTCATTCATAGATCTTGCCTGCTTAGACATCAAAGTCAACCAACCTCAAAAGAAATCTGTGGGGAACCAGGCATCCTTAGTTCTCATATTGATCATACTACTTGTTCTGAAAGTTTCATCCAAGCTCTGGCAGTGCTTGACCTTGCAGAGGGAATATGATGTACAAACAATGCAAAAGCCAATGCTTGCTTTCTTGTTCTTAAAGTTAACACCAGGTGAATACTTGATATCAAATCATATATTTGGTAAATCATATTGTTTTCTGCAATAAATTCCCTAAAAAATTACATTGGCGAAAATTACACTGTTTTTTAATGTAAGTCACAAAATCTTGGATTAATCATTTCTGTGTCTTGCAAAACATTGTGTCTGCTGTTCATGTATCAGAATAAAAGCTTTTTAGCTGGGCACAAGGTATAAATTTGTTCATCATAGAAAACAAATGCAATATGAGCATGGATCCAACCAAAATAAATTTTTGAATTCAAATTAATCTTCCAGGCAATTTCTAGGCAATATGTGCCCAGACACTGTCACAGCCTAAAAAAAGAGAGTGCCTAGATGATACCACCTTTCTTTTCAAGGTACAGTCTGTCTCAGAAGGTGTCTGTTACATAAGGCATTTATTTCGTTTGTGGAATTCCTATAGCTATCACTGGGAATTCTTGCAAAGGGAGGGAGAACAAATCATGCAATGAAATTATCCATTGTGATTCTTTAACTATATCAGATAATTTAAAAATGATGTTATACTTTCCTAACGGTTGAGATAGGGTTCTCCATCAACTGTTTTTAGGGAGACGAAGTATTTTCAAAGAACAAACCGTAGCTGGACAAAGGATAAAAAGCAGTTCAGGGAAATATCATGTGAAATGTGCACTTCTATTTTTTTGAAATTCTATCCAAAGTTTTGATCCTAAATGCAAAGTGGAGAACTACTGATAGCATGGGAAAAATAAATATAAAATATATTGAAAATATTTTTTTGTACTCGGAAGTTTTTTATACATGTTAAATTTTATAAATGATCCAGAGGGAATCTTTACATTGTTTTAAAATACTGACTTTGACCAAGGGGATATTCCATACCATACACACTCACGCTCCGCTTATAAAGCTGGGGGAAGAAGAGGGAAGGAGGGACCTTTGGAATAGTGGGAGTTTGTCTCCCCAAGTCACTGTTAGGCATGGTGGAGCCCTGCTGTCCTGGGCATGGCCGAGCACCTGCCTGCCCATGGGAAGGAGGGAACGAATTCCTTGTTTTGCTTTGCTTGTGTATATGGCTTTTGTTTTCCCTATGAAACTGTCTTTATCTCAACCCCTGAGTGTTCTCCCTTTTACCCTTCCAGTTCTCCCGCCCCTCCCTCCAGGGCTGGGTGATCGAATGGCTGTGTGAGCCTTGATTGCCAGCTGGGGTTAAACTGCAACACCCCTTTTTGGCCAGTCTCATCTGGAATGCTTGAAGTAGGGATCAGGAGTTGTGTGATAAAAGACAAACTAGTCATGGCACTTTCTTCTGTAAATGCATGTAATTTTCTAAAAATTACAGAAGTGGGAAGTGAAGAACCAAGGTGAGCCCTCCCAGCTCCCTCAGGCAGGGTGAAAGGGGCTGCTGCAGCTTTCCCCAGCTCCATGGGGCACCCATGCCTGCGGGGAGCCACTGGAGACCCCAGCCCCAAGGAGCTGGGGCCGCAGTAGAGCGTGGTGGGACACCCAGGTACAGAAGGCTTCTCCACATGAAAAGACAGCTGCTCAAGCCAGGAATCTTTTGACCAGCAGATTTGTGTTTAGATGCTGGTCAGACAGTGACTAATTATTTTCAGAGGACACTGACCTTTCTCACACAGAGCACTGGGCAAGTGCCTCCTGCTCCAGAACAGGAACAGCACATTGTGCATTTGGCTTTAAATCACAAAAGATAGAGGTGGAAAATTTATAGAAGCACAGGGCTGTGACCTTATCCATTTGTGCTTTTATGAAGCACCTAACTTGGTACTTACAAGATAGTAATTATATTATTTTAATGTCGATGGGAAATGTTTACGAGAATGTAGCTGTTTGATTAAATATAAAGTGAGAGATTAAATAGCCCGTTTACTGTAACCTAAATGCCTAATTAAATAGTAAGAGAATACTCATTGGATATTATGGTTTAACAAATATGTGAGCATTATATATTAATACTTTAAAATACACTGTGGATGTTGTACTTCATTAATTAAACAGTCCCTCTGTTAATATGGTTTAATAAATATGTGAGCACTATATATTAATACTTTGAAGTACAATATTGACATTGTACCTCATTAGTTAAACTGTGCCTCTGTTAATAGCACATTAAAAGTACTTACACTGTCAACAGTCCTGATTCCTAATTTGTATTACCTCAGTGGTGGTTTATTTTATCCTGTTTACAGATCCCCAGACATTTACTCAAAAACCCAACAAAATATAACATTCAGTTCCCAGCTGTCTAACTTTGTAGAAATAAAATGCAAAATCATTCATTTTATGGTCTTTTGAAGTTACAGTCCGAGATACAAAAGCTCACCTTGAACTTACCTGAAAATTTCCAATGAGAATAAACATGGAATTCTAATCCAGAATCTAATTGAACTCTTAATAAAAACACTTCTTTGGGATACACATTTTTCTAAAACAAGTTCTGCTTTACTAGTCAAGGTGCCATAGTTAATGATATTTCTTCATTAAAAGCCCTTTTAAAAGATTTTTTTTCTCTGGTCCATAGTATTACCGGAAATACAAGGGGGAAATTCTTGTTGCTTTAATTTTTATATGGCATGCCTCGGCATGAGTTAGGCAATTACTACATTAATATATTCAATAGGTCAAGCTAATATCTTTGGAATAAATGAGAGCCACAGATACAATATGTTCCTACTTCCCTACATCATTATACTTTTAAGCAATAATTGAGGTCTCAAAAAAAATCTTCTCTTTCTTAATACCATGGCTAATATATGTTAATAAACCTTTAGAGCTTTTGGTTAAAGATGTCATGAAAAGAGAAGGTAGTAGTTACAAATGTGGAATACGAGGCATTTAAGTATTTCAATAGTATCTTTTTCCTTCCCATTAACTATAAGGTGTTTTTATGAGTTAGGGTTTCCTTTTCTGCCCTGTGACAGATTTCCAAGATGATGATTCTAGCACAGATATTTTCATATGAGGACACCAATTTGCAGAATATCTTTTTCAGTGGAAGTAGAAAAACAGAGAAGCTGTTTCTCAGACAAGAGGTGGTTTCATACAGGTCTGTTTGTATGAGGCTTCTTGACCTTCTCTGATTGATGTTTTTTTTAAGAACTATGGCACTAGGCCTTTACCTCTTCTCATGTCCACCATATTTTACTCCTGACGTTCAGTTTACAGTCAGAACATTTACTCCTGAGGGTCAGTTACTGATAATATAACAATGCTAAGTATTTGTATCTGGCAAAGCGTTCAGCCCATGTGCTGAAAATGGTACTATGGTTCTTTTGCTTTGGTAAATGTTCAGTATTAAAATCCTTAAAGGTGTTATTGAAAACATCGTCAATCTAAGGCATTTCTATCTTGTTTGCATTTGAACAAATCCTACCTCTCCTGATCCTTCCAGGTTTAGTAAGTTCTAATACCACCAGGGAAAATTTCACTTCTGACTTCTTTTTCACATTCCCTTTCATTCTTAATACTACACTGAAGCAGTTTCCTCTAGTCTTGTCACTTGTGGTTTTAATTTCTTAGTATCAAGATTTCCTTCTGTTTTATCTTGTCTGCCCCAACAGCCAAGTTATGTAAATATTGCTGACATTCCTGCTCATTTCAGTGCTGCTAAATTATCAGTTTAGTATTGCCTACAAGTCCACCTGCCACTAATTCTGTGCTTACCAAACACCGCATTTCATACAACAAAGTGTTGTTACCTCAGCACCAGGTAATTGGTCTGATATTCCTCTTTTATCTCCATTCTTTGTGGGAACCAATCATCCGGTTAATTGCAATTTCAGTCTTGTCATGAATTTTCACTTTCTTTCCCTGGAGGATGTACCTGTTGTACAGAGCAGTTCTGAGTTCTGTCTTATCTTCCACTAGAAAAAAAAACCACAAAAATAAACCCACAAAAAACCAACCCTGATAATTTAATCTATTCATGAGCAAATATACCCTGTCTGCTGAGTGACTAAGTTAATGATATAGTCATTTTTACATTGTTAAAAGTTTCCCAGTGTCTTAGGCTGCAATAGCTTATGACATGAACAACTCATCAACCCCTCCTAGGAAGGTCATGAGAAAAGACTGGGGTTGATCAAGCCTGAGATTTTTCTTCAAGATCATAAAGACCATGCAATAAACCAGAAATCTGTGAGTGGTGTGGGAGATTCCCACACTAATTTCATAAAATGATTTTCTTGACAGAGGACAGCACCTGGATCCCATACTTACCAGCTATCAGAAGAAACTACGGGGTGGCCATGTGTCTCCTCCACTTCACAGAGGCAAGTTTTTTTCTTTCTCTACCCTCTCCTATAATCTTGAGTTCATACTTGAAATTTGGCCTTAATATCCATGTTTACCCAATGCCATACTAAAAATAAAGCTTAATTGGGATAATTCATTTACTCAGTGCCTGCTCATTTTTCTTGTCTAAGAAATAAACCAGCCACTTACCAAGTCCAAGGCTACCCAGCTGCTCAAAATTACTTCTTATCTGAGGAGAGCATTCACATTAAGCAGTACAGCCATATGTTCAATGAGAATTAGTCCTTATTTGCCTGGTCAAGTCCAACAGGGTAAGCTCCACAGGAGTCTGCTGCCCTAGGCAAACTGCCCAGACCAACCAGTCTGTTGCGGAATGCCCAGTCAACCTTGCCAGCTTGTGGAAACAGTACCTGTGCAGTTGTGCTGCCCCTGGAAACTGGCTGCCCCAAGCAGCCCTCTGTTCTCTCCCTGAGGAGAGTGCTTGCTCCCAGATCAAACGTAATCTGGAAATACGGTGAAAGTCTCTGAGTGAAAATAAATGCATCTTCTCAGGGCTCATTAACTATTTTGCAAATGGGAAATACAACAAAAAAAGACCAGCAAGCAATCACTGTATGACTTGTTTGTCCCAATAAACGTTTCCAGATAAAATTATATACTACCAGTTTCTCGAAATGTCAGTGCAGATGCGCACCAACACTAATTATATGACAGGCTGTGGAAAGGATTGGTCCTACAAAACACATCATGCTGGGAAACCAAAGGACCACAAAGAACAGTAATTTTTATCTAACCACAGAAATTTATGTGGGCTAATGAGCCGTGTATCAAAAAACCAAAACAAATCAACAACCACAACAACTGTGAGAATTAACTTTTGTGTGAAGTTATAGAGAGACTTTCTGCACAGTCCACAGTATTTTTAATTAGATTTTGTTTTCCTTCTGTTATATAAACTGGTTTCATCATCCTGATATTGCCATTTAAATTACATTTCTTATTCATTTAAAGTATTTTCAGTGCTACAATTGTCAGTAGTTAGTGCTACTTACCAGACTTCTGTGTCCAACATAATTAGATGCTGTTGTCCTACAAATTATTTTTAGATATGTTTCAAGCTCTCCAATTATGCTGAGTGCACTGCATTGCAAAAGAACCTATTGTTACTTTAGTGTCTAGGGTACCGTCCATGGGTAAAATCACCTACACTGAGGGTGTTTAACTGCAGATTCAAGAAAGTGACTGCACAATAAACTCTCCTAAGCTGAAACGGAGAAATCAAACTTTTTGAAAAAAAATTTGCTGTTACCATTTAGCAAGATAAAGAATTCAAGCAAATGTGTGGTAACTATCTAACTGACTGGCTAAATAGCACTGGCCATTTTCTTATGTGTATCATGTTCCAGATATTTTCAAGAGAAGTGTCAAATGAGACCACTGCTCCATAAAGCTTATAAAGGTGGTGTCATCTCTCTCTGCGTCTCCTCTATTTGTATTGGAAAGGAGCAATATCATTTTAATATCAAACTGCTGAAAAATTGGTTGTGGATTTCCCATCATTGGAAGAGTTCAAGGTCAGGTTGCGTAGGCATTTGAGCAACCTGTTCTAGTTGAAGATTGCCCTGCCCGTGGCAGGGAGGGTTGAACTAGATAATCACAGAATCATACAATGGCTTGGGTTGGAAGAGAAGACCATCTAGTTCCAATCCCCCTGCCATTGGCAGGGACACCTCCCACTGAACCAGGTTGCTCAGAGCCCCATCCAACATGGCCTTGAAAACTTCTAGGGATAGGACAACAACAGCTTCTCTGGGCGACTTGTTCCAGTGCCTCACCACCATCAAGGTAAAGGATTTCTTGCTAATATCTAATCTAAACCTGCCTTTTTTCCATTTGAAACCATTCCCATTTGTCCTGTCACTAGAAGCTCTCTCTGTAAATAATCTCTCTCTATCTTTCTTGTGGGCTCCCTTCAGGTACTGGAAGGATTCAACCCCAAACCCATTCTGTGTTTGTATCAAATTCAAGCCTCACCATTGTTTCACCATTTATTAAAAATTTGCTTATAAATCAGTCAGTATCTCTGGTCTTATCTCCCCATATATCTCCCAAACTTGTCTGACTATTCTATTGGTGAGCAGTTACATTTTTATCCCATCTCTCATGCTGGTTGTCATGAATGGACAATAACAAAATTTCAGACACTTCAGGTGTCCTCACTTAGTGACAAAGTAGTTGATACCAGCTATTTTAATTCTTTTTACTCTCTCTGGGTGGGATTCTCATTTCTGTGTCTAACGAGAAGCTGTCTGGATTCAAACTCATCATCTTTTTTATAGTCAGCCAAAAGAAAGAGGCACTTTCAGGGTAACCTTTATCTGACCCATTTTAAAGGTCATTTTATGGAAGAAGTGTCCCATGCCTTAGAAGTGTCTATTTCTTGCTCAGATAAATCCTACGTTCTGCATCTAATCAAGTTCTTACTGCCACCAGTGACCTTGTTTTTCTAATGCTTCTAACATTTATCTCTGAAGTAACAAGACTAGAAGTCCTGGAACAGATTGTTCAAATTTGTTCAAAGTAAATCTATGCAAAAGATCTTCAAAACTAGACCTGGGTCTATCAGGTTGAGCCTTCCATCCTGTGAGGTTTTGAAAATTTTATCTCTAACTAAATAGAACAAAAAGTTGAAATGTTGACATTTTACCTGACTCAACTATATTAAAAGAACAATAAAGCTCAGCTACAAAAAAGCTGGTCTTAATATATCTGAAAAATTCTTTTTCATTTTCCCTCTACTAAAAAAAAAAGTTCAAATCTTCAGGAAAGTATTATATAAAATTTGAAAATGTATTGAAATTTTTATTTTAAAAGTTGAAAGGGCATCTTTCAACCATGTCAGTGTGACATCAGAAGGCTTCAAAGCCCATTCCTCTCTCCTACTGAGTTTTGCTTTTGACAGATAATTATTTTCTGACCTCAGAGTCTCACCTGAAAATTCCTGAGGTATTGCAGGTAAAGCAAATTTAAATTACAAAAAACTTTACATAGATCAAAGCAGGTAAGGCCCCCATTTCATATTAGTCCTAACATATCTGTATTTATTTCATACTCACTTTCACTTACTGTAATAAAACTGACGAACTCAAGTTGGTTAGCAGTTATCACAGATGTTTCCAGATTGAGGTGTTATGAGCTTGGTTCAAAGCCAGAACTCACTTCAAAGGCATGCTGGAGAAAAGCCATCTGCCTTTCTAAGGCCAACACCTGTTCCAGGCAGCTTTCTAAACTTCACAAGATTGCCTAAATAAACATGTCCCTCAGAGGCAGCTAATGGCACAGGAGCACTGTGCAGGACAAACCCTGCCTAGCGGTGTCCTGGTGGCTGGACAGCCACAGACATCACACATCTTGGAAGTGTCATGGTGTGTTTGGGAAAAACCTACATAGTAGATAACATGACCGTGTTGCTGCAGTATTCAGCAGCGCTGGGACCTAATCTGATTTTATTCTGTACTGTCTAAAATGAGTTTAGAAATATAAAATTAGTTACTTCCCATTTCAGTTTGGCAAGAGTTAAATTTTTAATGATTTCAACAGGACTACCCTTACCATCTGTATCTTCCTCAACTTTTATTCTGGAGAAATAGATGGCCCTGAGCACAGACCTTGCTGAATCTAATTCATACTAGACTACAAAGGATTGAACTGAGGGACTAGTGGGCCAAACTCTTCTGTTATTCTACAACTTATAGCTCTTAAATTACTACGCAAAGTCTTCACTAACAGAAAGTTAGGTTATCTGCTTCCCACCATATCAGTGTTTTTTTCACTGTGTTTAAACACAAGAGTATGTCTTCAGTGGTTCAAAAACACCCGTGTGGTCAATTTTGGTAAATGCCTTTGTTCAATCTGTGTTATAACTTTCCATTGTTGAATTAATTTCCTGATCTCATCAACCACAGGGTGGCCTTGAGCTTCTGGGAATGTTTTTCTTGCAGTGCCACTATTTCAAACTAGAAATTCCTTCCTGAATCAAAGTATCTTTAGGATGAAGTTTCTCATGTTTTTTCTTGGCTCAAATAACAGGTTTGGAAATATTAGTCAATTCCATTTGGCCGATTTGAGATAGAGAAGGAAAAAAAAGGAAATCAGACCAAACCAAAACAAAAAACCACATCTGTTTAATGTTTTATGAACTTTCTTTCAGATGCTATACTTATACTTGGGTAATTGAAAGCTAGCATCTGCACATGCACATGCACAACTCTTTTTAACTGTGGACTTAATCTTGTTACATTTGATTACAGCTCTTTATTAAAAGGAAGAATAAAAGTATAAGTGCCAAAATTCTAAAGGCTTTGGTGTACCTATGCGACAACAGTCTGAAAAATATCTGTTAATTGGATCCAGGTGTTCTGTGTTCTTTATACTGCAGTAGAAGCAGCTATTTCCTTCTTGTACTGATATTGTCATTCAAGAGTAAACAACTCTATCGTTTCTGCAGTCAGACAATGTTCACCTGAGAACTCCTTGCTGACATTTAGATCAAGGCAAAGCCATAATTGCTGGTAAAAGCTGAGAGCTGCCTTCAGGATGCTCTGTCATGAGAAGCTGGTGAAGTTCCTCCCCCAGCCTGGGGATTTGGCAGCCCAGCACAGGGCTGAAAGCTATGGGTGTGCTCAGGGTAACTGCTGTGTGCACCTCTAACTGCCCCATGTGCAATAGTCTTCTGGTCAGGGTCACTACAGTGGGGCAAGACAAAGCCTTGTTTTGTCACTTCCCTGCAGTTTCCTCAGATGTTTTTGTATTTCAAAGGGCAGAGAAATGACAGAAGAAATTCACACTCTTTTAAGATAATACGTAACACTGTTGGGATGAATCACGCTAAGGAGATATCTCCTGAGAACAGGACTGAGACAACCAGCTTATATTAAACACCCAGAGTCTAGACAAAGAGAGATAGGCATGATGAATGTCATGTCACTTGTCAAACACTTGAATCAAAATTAGAGTAAAGCTGTGGAGAAACCTGTAGAAATTTTGATTTAATGGTGGCACGGCAGTGCTGCAATGAGAGTGTTTGCTCTTCCCTAAACCCTACAGGTTTTGAGTGACTGTCAAACACTACCGACTGCATACTAACTGTGACTTCATACATCCTTGCAGTTGTTTAAACAGGTCTCTGTGTGTTAAAACAGACAAAAGATAGGCTAAAAACTAAGAACCAGCATGATCTCTGGTATAGGAGCAGAGAAAAGAGAGGACAAAGCACTCAGCACAACTTGGAGGTATTTTGTCCCTAACACAGGTGACACCACAGGTGGGAAATTTAGCTCTTCTATACTGCAAAAGTAATAGTTCACACATCCAGGCATAATGGCTAGAAAGTTACAGCTCATCAATCTTCATCCATTTAGAGCTCTTTTAGATATTTTCTTATTTCCTTTTCCTAATTTTTTTAAACTTGAAGAGGCTGCAGAAGAGGCAGGGACTGGGACAAAGTGAGAAATCAGTATTCTAAGTTTACAGTCAAGCTGTATTCATGCATACTCCATATGTACATACACACAAAAATCCCCAAACCCTTTGCCAATAAGGGCTAATCCTATTAAACACCCAAAGGCTTTCCAGACTTTTTGATAAATTGAATGTAAGTATCTCCTTCTTTTAAAAGAATGGCTTCTAATTAGCACTATTAAAGGGAAGAAAACACTGGAAACACTAAAATATCCTTACTTAAATTATTTCACCATTTTTCAAGGGATGTGAAAGACTCTTCAGTGGACATATATTGCTTTAGAAAAAAAAAAGAAGCACTAGTCAAATGTATATTTTTAAAAGCAAATATATGTTTAAGAAAAAGATATAATTTGTCTTATTAATAGGGACATTCTTCAGTTATTAGCAACACTAAAGTACACTGCAAATTAAAAAGAAAATCTTATATTAGGTGTTTCCTTGAATTATTGCAATTCCCTGGGAAACTCATGTCTATAGAAGGACTTCAGTTGTAAATCATTTTATTATAAAAAGACAGGAAATAAAAATATGTAGATAATGAAGCATTTGGCATTTTTATTTTTGTAGTTTGATCAATCGTTTCTGCTAGAGGATAAGAATGTTTAAGGTCTTCACACTATACATTTATTGCATACTAACTTTGAATTTTTTAATGAAGTGGTAAAGATCCCGCTATTTTAGCGTGCTTGGGTCACATTGCAGAGGAAGTTAGATCACACGTTTAAGAAACTCGGTCTTCTCCAGGGTTGAGATTCACTTGCAAAATCTAGAGGACATTGCTTTCAAATAAATCATAAGAGGAGAAAGAAGAGAAAGATCTTCTAAAGGATGTCATAAAACAGGCTTTGACAGTCAGCTGATAAACAGAGCTGAAGAAAAGGGAAAACTAGGACAAAAGATAAAATGTGTAAGGGGTTCACAGGAATACTGATGCAAAACAGTATATTGAGAAGTCACTAATATGGGAAGGAAACAGCATATGATGACAAAAACCATTAGAAAACCCCTTAGGCATACAAAACATTTTCTGAAAAAGGAAATTAAATTTGCAAGTTATTGATGTTAAAGCTTGAAACAATGCAGGAACTACCTCTGATTTTATTATACGAAACCCACTGCTAAGGGTTATTTACAATCTCTAACAGAGTATATGCTACTTTTCTAAATTTTTATGAAGAAAATTCTATACATCATTCCTCTAAAAAATGAGAAGTAAATTCTAGAAATAGCAAACTTGCTAAGGCAGTGTGAAACTTGGAAAGGAGTAACGCAAAAGAAGCTCTCCTGAGTAAGACTAAGTATTCCTCTAGCCCAGTTTCTTGTCCCTGGCAATGACTAATGGTGAATGCCTAGGAAAGAGCAAAAAAGAGGACAAGCAAATAGTGATACCTCCTGAATATATTCTTCTCACATCCAAAAATAATGGATTAGAGATTTCCTGAGCCAAAGGTTTGACATATTTTATGGCTGTTTTTATTTAATAGTCCTGTGTAACTTTTTCTTCTGTGCAGTTGTCTCACCCTTTTTCTTTACTCAGCCTCTGCAAGTTGTGTTCCACTCTTTCTTGCACCAGAGGAGTTTCACAGCTTTACCATTGCTGTGTGAACAAACACTTCTCTCCAGCAATAATCACCTTCTGATTTCATTTCACTTTCCTTCAAAAACGCAGCAAATATTTTTTCTCTGTTTATCTCATCTTTGCCACTTATGATTTGAAAGAACCTAATTGTATTTTAATTTGGCCAAACTTTTTCCAGGTGGCAGAGTCTTAGTCTGTGTTGCTTCCTCTATAGAAGCTTCTCTATAACTTCTCAGGATTCGATACAAAGCCTGGCAAAACTCCAGAAACCTGTTGTTTTCCAAGTGCATTTTAAGGTATTCTAAGTAAAACTTAGTCCATAAATGGGTTTAATTGTATTATACTAAGGATAAACCATTATTATGAAAACCTTATGGTTTGGACCCTTCAAGCTACTGGAAAAAGCCTGAGACACTACTTGAAAAAATCCTTTAATTCATCTTTTTATTCAAAGACAAGGTGACCTAATTTGGGATAGGAGATTGTAGTATGATCAATCTTGTATTCCAAGCCATCTCATCTGGTCTTACTGTTGTTGGATTGCAAAAGAAAAAGTTCATGTAAACCAATTGGTTAGTCTCTCTAACCTGATTTAAATCACAGTCTCAGAGTGCAGAAAGCATGACTGAATCAAAATCATCGAGGATCAGAAAATATGAGATCGCATTCAATGATTATTAGAAACTTGAAGAATGACAGACCAAACAGAAATAATATTTTGTTTAATAAATGAAAAAACAATTTAAAAAGGGGGGTTTTATCAAAGACATTTTTTGCATTTACAGTCTTTTCACAATTATTCCAGATAAAGCAAAGGATGCCATTGGGCTGCTTAAAGTAAGACTGACACTGACTGAATACAGAAGAGGATTTAAATACTATCTGACATTATCAAATCAACCGCTTTAAAGCAGCAGTGAATTGAAAGTACTTTAATCCATCTCTTAAATTTCCAAGAAGAGAAAGGTTATGTAAAACTTGTAATATGAATTTTATTTTTTGAAAATGGAACCGTCAAATGTATCAGCACATTATTAGACAAAAGTTATCTTTTCAATGTCAGCAAGAAATAGAGATAAGAGATATTATTCCAAGTGGTTTACCTCAAGCTATAATCCCAGTATTTAAAAATGGGAGCAGGCCATTGAATAGCATGGGTTTCTGAGTGGTTCCAGGAGGAATACTGGGAGCAAAACAATTAATTCTGTTGTGGTAGAGAGTGTCCATTTTGCTATCATTAGACATTCGTTGCTATTCCCTATCCTTGTCTGAGTTTCTGAGGTCTCTCTCTGTAGTCAAACTTCTCTTGACACGGCCGAAATAAGGAAAAGAGAACCATCTCCTTGCCCTTGACTGATGCAGGACATCCAGGCATTCCCCTTCAGTCCCACTCTGTATGATCAGGCATCTACTCACAAGCTAATATTTTTGTTTGTCTTGTGGTTACAAGATGTCTTACACATTGGACTCTCAAGACAGCAAACAAGCTCAGAAACTAATCTCAATTTCTTCTTAATTTTGCAATTAATGTAGCTGTACCTGGTAGAACTGAGTCTGTGCCCGGCCACAACACGTTCTCCTGGGGTGACAGAGGCTCCCCAGTGTTTTCTAGAGCCATGGGGAAATTCTGGGCTTTCAATTTACACCTGCTTCTTTTCAGTGTGTCACTGTCACCCAGATTGGGGCTTGGGGTTTGCCTGTGCCAAGACACCTGGCTGCTCTTGGTGGCCTGCCCCACACCAAGGTCATCATTTCACCCTGCCTACTTGGTCCTTTAGCTGCCTCTTTTGTGTAATACCAAAGCAGCCAGTTCAGCAGGAACAAAAACAAGTCACAGAAATAATGCAGATGTTTCTCAGTTCACTGTTCACTTATTTTGGGGCAAAATAATACAGCCTATTCATATAATTGAATCACTACTGTTCTTGAGGTTGAGGTCAATAATTTGCTGGGGCAGATAAGCGCAACATCAATGAAAGGAGATATACCCATCTGTGTCAGCAATGAATTTTGCTCACAATCTAGGGAGACAAAAGTGGATCCAGCAAATAACTGGTAAGAAATGAAGAGAAAAAGCTGTCTATTACCAGAATAACAAAGAAATTAGTATAGAGGAGTTGCATTATACTGCACCCTCTATTCAGCCTGATCCTTATTATGCCAGGGTTCTCAATTACTATTCACTTCAATAAGAATCTTGTAGCACATTCACAGCTCACAAAATCAGGATTGTGGTACTGTGACTGGTGTGCAAATTGGTAATATGTGAGTATATTAATTATAAATTAAACTGTAAGGGGTTTCATCTGTGATTTGGAAGTGCAATGAGTGGGAGCACTTTTTAATAGAGGTATAATTCTTATCAGATATGTACATGTATGCAAGTACCTCTTTCTTTTTTTTTTATCTTGCCTTGAGACAATTTAAGATTAAAAAATTCTATTAACCATTTCATTTTCCCAGAAGAGAGCTGGAGGAGCACATATGAAATGCATTCTTCTTATCATCAAGTTTCCAAAGTGTTTCAGTAGGATTATACACAGGACAATGGGTAATGCTTCTCTTGTAGCAGAGTGGTGCTGCCATTCCCCACGTGCATGGTGAGGCTGTAATGCCCAGGCTTTTCAGTCAACGTTACGGCAGCATTTCCAGACAAGAAGAAAACCTATGAGTAAAACATTGGAATTAAGCTAGATTTCAGAAAGATTTTTTATGGTTCATGTGATTGAGAACATAAAGAGTTCACAAAATTAAAATCTATTGCTCTTGTGAGTTTCAGTGGACCTGACATTTCAAGCTCTGCGATTAACAAGAACTTCCTTGGTGGTTTTCAGTTTACTGAGAATAATGTGCTTTATTCCCTGGTATAGCCATCTTGGCAGACACCCAAGCAGGCTTTTAAGAACAAATTCTGAGAGGATGGAGATAAAATTAGTTCAGATTCCAGTGAGATCAGACTGAAAGTGTTACAGCTAATTCAGTCCTGATCCAGCTGGACATCTAAGATAGTTCTTGTCCTTAAGGTTTAGGAGCATAGACAGAGGTGATTCTTTCTGGTCACCTGAGTGCACTGGACTTGGAATTCTCTAAGAAAATCCTGAAGAAGGACTTGTCTCGAGGCTAGACCATCCTATTCTTTCTTAGCCACCTGGTCTACTGATGTAAGTATCAGTGCTGTACTAAGACAAGACCACATCCCTTAATCTTTCATATTTAACTACAGTCTCTTTCATATTTAACTACAGTCACCCTCAATTTTACATCTTTCTGCTGCACAAAAACTGACAACTTTGGCTGTTCATTTATCTCAGTTTAAATGTGAACTTTATAGTATTACAGCTGTGAATATGTAAATAAATACATCACCCAGAACCTTAAATTTTCTAGACCTTCAGCCACCAGCCAGCAGGGCTGTTACTTAGGTTTACAGTGAAATTATAGAGTAATCCTGGCCTGTTCTGTGGAGAAAGGGAAATACTGGAACAGCCATTTATTTGAGTAATCTTAGGTGTGTTACTGGTTTGCCATAAATATATTCAGTATTTCATTTCTACTGTATATTGCATCAGTGTTTATACTACAAAGCAAATCTTTGAGGAATGGTGTTTATATTACTTGTGTATTCCATATGTACGAGAAGAATAATCTTGACCTAAAACTCCTCCAGCATTCTGACAGGCAAAAAGCAGAGTTACAAGCGCTACAAGATTATTTACAAGGTAATACCCATTTTTTTTCTGTTGTCTCTCAAAAGTCACTAACAACCAAATACCCTCATTTAGTATTGAGAGAAAAACAGCAAAGCCTTAGTTCAAGGGAGTAGCAAGAGCAGCACATGTACTTCTCTCTCTCTCCTTACTCCCTCTCCTTTGGCTTTCATAGCCAAAATACCTGAATCACCTCCGCTGCCTTTCCAGCGTTGCAGAGATGTCTCCAGGCCAGGTCTGCCTACAGCCCCTGGCATCAGAGCCTAGGCTGGCATTTGATCTTGCTTTGTACTCAAGCCACGACACCGGGCACTCACAGACTTTCATAGCACCTCCCGTCAGCAAGGATTTCTGAACACACACAGCTGCGCAGAAACGCTCAGATGTGGCAGTCGAAAAAAAAATTCGCCAAGACACTCTTCCTTATAAAGAAAAAACATACACCTACTGTCCTGGCAATATGGCTGTGCTGGAATAAGAGATAAAAGGCAAATGCAATCCAAAAGCAGTTTAATTTGATGCCCCAAAAATAGCACCTGTGTCCTCTGATGTGACACAAAAAACCTCGGAGATGTTCTCGGCAGAATCAGTTCCACCCACCTGGGAATGATTTTTCAATATTAAGAGACAGAGGCATAGAAATCAAGAGAGAAAATATGGAAATATGCAGAAGGACTTTGCTGTAAATAATTTTAAAAGAAAAAGAAAGCTTTAGGAATTAGCTTAGCTTTATCTCAAGTAAATGTGGAGGCTGTAAATACATTGACTGGAAAAATACCCCAAATAAATCTACTGTTGCTGCTATTCTGGCTTGCTGAGAGTGACAAATCACTTGATATAACCCTTATTCAGTTTAATACACCTTGAAAAACCTAATAAAGTCTTTTAAACAGAGGAGATGCTTTGAAACCTTTGCTGCAATTATAGGGGAGGATGCCCCTATTATGCTAAGAGATGAGCTGAACAAGTTTAATTTCAGTTTATGATTAAGAAAAATACATGGATATGTTGCTGCATTCAGAGACTTAAAGTCTACTGTATATCACAACGGCATATTTATGAGCAACACAATGTGATGCTCTCATTCACTCACAAAGAGAATGACATATACAAGCCAACAGCAATCCCAAATCTCAGAGGAATCACACACTACTTCAGCTTCCAGTTTAGTGAAAATAAATTATTTTAATCTGTAACAAGTGCTGCAAAAATTTAAATAAGTGAACAATAAACACATAATAATATCAACCTAGGACTAATTACTCTTTTTCTCTGCCAATATTCTCCGTTATGATAGAACTAAATGAGGCTTTTAAAATAAAACTATACTAAATACTTACTACCATAAATTTCCTTGAAAGAACTAAAAAATAAAGAGTAGAGTCCACAGTGAAAATAAATAGTCCAGATACTATCTTCTATTCCAACCCTTCACACAATTCTATCAGTGTATAAGGCTTGCCACCAGTGGAGATAGGAGTCCTTGTTCCCACATGATTCACTTGATCTGCTCTAGAGGGTTTCCTTAAAACATCCCTTTCCTTAAACACCTCCACCCCCCCAAGCTGTACATCCTGTGCTCTCACTCTCATGAGAAGCAGCAGAGAATTTAATTCAATGTTTCTTTGCCCCCTAACGCCTGACGAGAACAGGATTGGTGACCCGATCAGGATTTTCCCCGCTTCCCCCTCCTATCAACAATTCAGTAAGTGACACTCTGAAGGATGGTCAGAATCAGCAAAGTTCCCATCCTACAGGTCACCCCAGCAAAGACTTGATTGTCTGGCGTGGCGGGGCTTGCTGATGTCCATCCAGCTCTTTAGGGCTCTGTCACTGGTGTGTTCTTGTCCTCGGACAAGTACAGTCCATACGTTGGGTAGTTTTGATGTGGTTTCAGGTCGCATATCACAATTTAAATTTCCTTATATACCGTACATCCTCGAAGTAATAAAATTTTACAATGGAAATGGCACTTGTAGACATCCTAACAGAATGCTCTGGTTTTGCTATGATTGCTTTGGAGGACACCAGTGGGTAGGGGAAATGAAGTGAAATACAACTCTCAAAAAAGCTGTGAACTTCTGAAATCTTTTACTTTCTCTTTGGAAATAAATTTCTTTGGAAAACATGTCAAGGCCACTGCTTTTTAAAACTAATTTTCCACTTCTGTATCCTTGAAACACTTTAAAAATGTTTACTTGATTAAAAACTGACCACTCAACCTTGTCAAATGCTTTTCCTGCATGTAAAGACAAAAGAATGCATTGAGCTAGTAAATTATAATAATCCCATAATCCTAAGAGCATGTTTACAGAGTTTTCGTATTGCTAATTGCCAAGGGAGTTGGCATTTAATTACTTTCTGCAATCTTCACACAATATTTCTCTTTTGTCTTAGCTTTTTAGAATATGCAGTTATTTTTCTCAAATTACCTGAAAGACCCTAAATAACAAAAGAATTTTGTTTGTCCAGTGTGATGAAAGATTTTATTTATCTGTCATATCTGAAATTTAAATATATTTTTAATTTATTTTACATGTTGAGATTTCGCATGAGTTTGCCCTTTGACAATCTTGTTATTTATTTTGTATTTATTTTGTTTTCTTTCAAAGTTATGCAAGATTAGTAAATATATCTCTCACAGCATTGGCAGCTTTCCAGATAATTTTATTAATTTTCTTTCTTACACTCCATAATAGCAGAAAGTTCACCTTTTCTTTCCTCCTCTTTGGACCCTCGCCCAAATTCATATTCAAGTCAAACTCACATTAAAGTTAAGAAAGAATTGCTGGAATAAGATTTTAAAGATGAGGTCAAAACTCTTCAAGGCATAAATAAGCTGCCTGCACCAATATTGTTTCTCTGTTTACACATGTATTTCAAAATTAATGCTATGAAATATCTTTTCACATACAAGAAAGATGAGAAAGAGTTTGAATGGCTGAAAGGGAAAATGAAGCCGCAACACTACATGAAAAGGTGTTCCCTGCACCACTTTGGAACATTTTATTCCAAAAAGCTGGAATTTAAAAGTAAGAAAAGTAACTTTGCTGATAAAAAAGGATAACATTTCATTTTCCAAATTAGTGCTTGTGACATTTAATTAAAAAAAACAAAACACCAAAACACCTTTCAGTGTAGTCATACCAAGGAAACAAATCTGCTTTGGAAGTAATTCCTTACAATCCTGTGCTCTGTGTAAAGAATTTTATGGTATTACAAAGTGCTCAACAGATCTCAAACAGCAAAACATTTGTTGTGAAGCACACAACTAATAATTGTGTACAATTATACAGAAAGTAACCAAAACTGCTCATGCTACAAATAGTACTTTTTAAATATTTTCAGGTGAAAAAAAAAGAAACATAGATACTTTTAAAATCTTAGCTATTTTGTTTTGTATAATGTTTCTAATTTTGAAATCAACCTGACTAAGAAATTCTTTAAAGACAAGAATTTCAGGCTAAAGAGTTTTACTTCTACTCCTAACACAAAATTTTTTTTTGATATTTTGGTTTTTGTCTGTTTGTTCACTTTTTTGTTCGGTGGTGTAGTTCTTTTATTGTTTTTTGTTATTTTGTTCGCTGGTGTAGTTCTTTTATTGTTTTTTGTTATTTTGTTTGGTCACAGAACTGAATATTCTGTTGTCTGCACAGCTCAACTGGCCACATGTTGCCTAAAGCAGTAGGGAATGCTTTAAGCAAAGCCAGCTATGCCTTCAATTCGGAATACCTTTGGTTTGATCTGTAATGGATAGGACACATCTTTGATTAAAAACCTGCACAGCAGCAGTTACCAAGATTCAGTCACCAGGGAATATATATTAGTCTCTCCAGAGAGTATTCAAAAACTGTCTAGGTTAAATTAAAAAGAAATATTAAATTTTTATTCCGTAACTTAACCGTCAATTAATTTCAATAATCCTTAATGCATTTGGGTTTTGGGGGTGAATGTTAGTTAGCTAGTAATTTAATTGTGGGGTATACATGTATAAACAGTTAGCTCAGAATTTTTAATAGATCATCTTTTAAGTATTTTTTCCAAATGACACTGGACAAAGTTGGTAATCAAAATAGTATCTCTTTGTGCTATGATGTTGTTTGGAAAAAAAACATTTGCGCAACTACCTCATCACTGAACACTGCAATGAACAAATCTTGGAAAAAGTTGTATTAAAATTCCTTTTAAACTTTTCTCCCTTTCTTCAGGAACAGCCTTCTTAGCACGTTGAGCTTCAGCTGGCCAGTTCCTCACTCCCATGCAGTTCTTATCATCTTTACCTCGGAGCAAAGCAGAGTCATTGTGTATGGTGGCAGCACCTGTGGCACAGATGTGACTCTGTGTCTCCAGACAGAGGGGATGAGGGCCACATTTATGAGCTAATAATTTTTGAGGGAGACACACCGTTTTCATAAAGAGGAGGTGAGGGCTTGAGGGTTTCTTCTCCTGTGCATCTTTGCAGGGATGAGATGCTGCTGGGGCAGCAGCCCCTGTGTTCTCTGCATCTCTCTTCACTGAAAGGATGGAAGAGAAACGATGCTATCATCTTCCAATATTTTCTTAGAAGTCTGATTTATTGATCTGTAATGATTTTCTGCTTCACAGGAACACAGACCTGACAGCAATAACAGCTGCTGTTGTACCAGATCACCAGAGATTTACAGAGTTCCTTATTTCCAAGGAGTATTGCTGCAGTGTGGAGGTCACAGTCCTGACAGAGACCCAGCGCACAGTGTTATACGACTTTCATTGCTGTAAAACTTCGAATCTAAACAAGTAAATGTGTCCAATGCAATATAGTTCTCTTTTATGTCCTGGGCAAGTCTGCAGTTTCCATGGTTACCAAGGGGCAGCCTAGTAGAGAAACCACATTTTCTTTCAACAGATTTTTTTTTAGGACTATCCTTTTGGAAAGTTAGTACAGAATCAATCTGTTGTAACACATATTCATGCCTCTTCAATTTTCTGTTTATTTAGAAATTTATGCAAAAATCAATTGTGCAGTTTAAAACATATTACACAGGGAAACTTTGAATATTCCTCATTCAAAACCAGCATCTCTCGTAATGTGCATCATTTTTATTTACATGGTTTACTGTGTCATTCCTTCTAGAACTTTAAAAAAAATTACTACTATATATTTTGTATTATTTTAAAATAATTTAAATAAATCAAAACTATACTTTTAGAAATATTTCTGCCCACCAGGATCTATCTTTCTCTGGAAGACAAACACTGTAATCACAAGTGCCCCCCCTCCTTTTTTTCTTAGCTTTTATTGCTGGGCAGATGTCATAAGGTGTGTAACATACCTAAGTACTTTGAGTCCTAAGATTGGACTTTGGGCTCACTAGCCCATGTCTGTTTAACAATCATTTGGAATCAGAATTTTACTGTACCAATACCAACAATAATGGTAATAGTGATGATGCAGGATTTTTGTTTTACAAACACTAGGCACTGACATTAAATGCCGGCATTAAAGATTATCAACAGCATTCAAAAATAAAATTTCAATATGGCTCCATATGGTCCATTTGCGTTGTTGTATCTGATCTCTCCAGATTGTTTGGAAATCTCAGACTGGGTTTTAGTCACATGAAGGTCTCAGTTTTGACTTCCTAACATTTATTTTCCTTTTCGTATATACTACCTTTCTTTTTTCTCAAATGCCCTTTTGAAAAAATGTTCACCTTCCTTAGAGAGCTCAGAGTGCTTCCCAGTGCTCAAAGTTTTTGAGGGGTTACCAGGATAGCAAACCTCAGATTTTACCTCAGCCCCATCTTAGTTTTTGCAAATCAGAGCAGGAGTTGTGCTCCCCACCAGCTGAGAGCAGGTCTCACTAGGTTAAGAAGTTTGTAGCAAGGGATCCCAGACCTCTGGGCCAACCTGTTAAATCTCACACAGTCCTTGACGCCTTCCTTAACTCTCCCTGGTGGGAGAGGTGCTGGGTCCTGCCCTCTGCGACACCACGTGCCACATTCAGCTGTCCAGCTTGGGGGAACTACTAGCTGTGTCAGGTACATGGCACTCGAAAAGGAATTAACATTGTGCAAGAACCCAAAGGTATATGTTCCATATGCAGCTGTCTGTAGCCCTTAAACAGCCACGTGCACAGGTTCACATCTTACATTGACCATGCGCGGCTTTACTCTGCTGAGCCATGGCCTAACACAGCCCTGCAGACCCTGCCTCAGTAACCACCTGGCCAGAAAGAGCATAGGGAGGTTTTTCAGCAGCTCCTGTTTGAACAGCCTTTCCTCACAGTTGTTTCTGAACTCTTTTTCATTTTTTTACTTTATTTGTTTAAAGAAAACCTCTAAAATAAAGGCAGAATTTCAGGAACTGCTCTGATAGAGCTGTGCAGCATGAGACCATCACCAGCTTACTGCAGGCTTAATGCAGCTGCACTGACAGTCTTCATCTATTTTCTTGCTGTAACATGTTACAAATTAACATATCATTTGATGCCCTCTATTTCCTCTGCTTTTCATGTTTCTCTCATATTGACTACCACAGACGATTTTCAAGCAGATCTGTTAGCTTGCTTTTCTCTAACAAGGATTCTAAATTTTCATTTACTGGATATATTAATACTTCTGTATTCTCATGTAATTTTTGCTTTCTTCTCTAATAGTAAGAAAAGCTCTGAGATTGGTATCGTCTTCACATTTAATTAATGAGATTTCTATTCCCTGAATAATCTTCCCTGGCATATCTGCAGTTGATGCAAACTATATTCACATTGAGTAGACATTATCATTAATGTATTAAGTGACGATACACTATTTTAACAATAGTACTAACAATTATTACGCTGTTTGCTGCATACACAAGTGTGTAGGTATACAGAAGAATGCATTCAGTGTTCCTAAGTCTTTAATATTGTCCAAAATATATCTTCTTCTTTGTTTCTGAGAATTATTAGCTTTGGCTGTTTAATGTTCACTATAGCTGCCACTTTTAGCTCAACCAAGAACACCTTTACTCAAAAGCTCTACCAGCTACTTTTGAACTGGGAGTCCAGTCAGGTAGAGAATACGAAGTTTGATTTTAAAGAAATCAAACTACTATTAAGTATTTTGTTGGAAGGATCTTATTGCCACTGCTTACTTCCAGAAAACATTGATGTTAAAACGATAATGAACACCTAATAATGCAGTAAAAAATAAAACCAACCAATATGCTCACAGATTTAAATGACAGGATTTCTATTATCTCATTTTGAACACTCAACTATGTGCAACTGCTCTGAATCTTTTTCAGCCACTTTGAAATATCACCATTCCCTTCTTCCTGCCAGGAAAGCAGCTGAATAAACTGCCAGGTAAACTCTCCAACCAAAGGGTACTTCCAGCATATCTGGCAATGTAACACATACTACTTCATATTTTCATCAGGATGTTCACTTACTTTTCTTTCTTGTGAAAACACAGACTGTACCCAGCACTGAGATCAGCAGAATATCAATTGCTTTCTGATCACTGTAGAAGGCTACTACACTTCATTTTTTCCTGGAGCTTGTCAATTTTCAAATCAAGATTAATTTCAAGAGATAATGAACTACTACTTATTAAAAGGGCCCCAAATGGGTGTCTTTTGTTGGTGTCCAAGGCACTTCCAAAATTGTGTAAGGGTTCAGGGGTTTTGTGTCACCTTTTAGGGCATGATCCGCACACAACATTTTGAAGTAGAGGACACTTGACTACATGCTTAGTCTTTGAGTGGGGTCAGCTGCAAGGGGGGTCCTAGGGATACAGGACCCTCTGGAGAGTGGCTGTGTGCCTATAGACAGCTTCCTCTCCTTCAGTTCCCGTGAACTAGGAGCTGCTTTAGATCAGGGCTCCACTATGGAAATGGCCCCAGGGATCCAATGTGTGTCACTTTCCAAGCAGTTATTTGAGGACATAAATGTTACAGTTTAAATGTGGTACAACTTCCAGTCTGTGATCTACAGAAAAGGTAAATCGTACCTTCAAATTACACAAGACAGCATCTATTTTTTCCTTCTAACGATTAATATTAATTTTTTTTTTGGTGGGAATATAATTAAAGGCCAAGCTATGGCCCCTCTGGTATATTTGCTTCTAAGTTCATTTTTATATAGCCTTATGTATTTAGATCTGTGCAATGATTTCGGGGTAAAGTGTTTCTCTGCTGACAGACAGCACTAAAAAGAGGCAGTATTTGGGATTCTCTCTTCAGGAAATGAAACCAACTCTTTTGAAGTTAACTATGCTTACAGCTTTTCATTAGCAATTTATTACATTTTAAGAGCCAAGAGCAGAGACTCTCAAAGATTTCTCAAAATGGCCTGTAAAATCTGAGATGGGACAGACTCTGGGAATTCCACTTGGATTAAATACCTAGAGCAGTGAAAGCACAATCTCCAAGTATTTTAACTCGGGAATTTTTTGTGAGATTTACCCGATACCCACCTGAATTACAAAATAATGTTTTATTCTGCTGAGTCTAAGAGGAAGCCACGAGAAAAGAAGCCTAGGGGTGATCTTATCAATGTGTACTGATACCTGTCGGTAGGGAATTAAGGTAAGGGAGCTGGAATCTGCTCAGTAGTGCCCAGTGACATCTCCCTCTGTAGAGATATTCAAAACCCAAAGAGTCACAGTCCTGGGCCACCTGGTCTAGCTGACTCTACTCGAGCAGGTGGGGATGGACTATGCAATCTCAGGAGGTCCCTTCCAACCTGGGCCATGTTCTGATTTTTTGAAAGCAATCTTTGGAATAAGCAACTTCTCCCAAGCAACTTCTCATTTTTCTGTTCTAAACACTGTGCAGGTTTTGAAGTATACCCTAAAACCATAAAATAAAAATGTGGGAGATTTAAGTAATTTAGGGAATTTCTTTATCAGTTTTTTAAATCTTTGTTTTTGGCAGCTTATGATAACATTTTTATATCTAAAATATTCTGTATTAGAAAGAATGTTTTAATTAGCCCAATACCAATTTCAATATCCGCATCAGATTATCAAATATATCTTTGCTTTAATGCTTCTTTGATTTATGGCTTTTAATGATGAGTTTGTTTGATCTGCAAGCTCACATTTCATTATACTTATAATGAAACTGTGAATTATAATTTTTTAAGATGATTCCACTGTTTTACATGAAGATGGATTCCACAGCTCTTTCTCATTACTCAATGAGAAATTTTTTTGTAGCTCCTAGTCATTAATATACAGTGTATTTACCTTTCTTCTGAACTAAGGAGGTTTCATTTTTAAACCTCTAACTCTACAAAAAAGAAAATTTCTTTAACCTTAAGCCTTAAGAGGTTCTTATAACTGTCCATTTCCCAGCTGTCCTATTTACTTGTCCAGCTGATGCTGATGGATGTGCTGCCCCAGGTCAGGCTGTTGTTTCTGTTGCAATAATCACTCTCTGTCTTTTCTACTGACAGTTGTAAAGTGCCTCCATATTATAACTTACTATACTGCTACTACTAATTACTAACTTTAATGTTCCAAGATTTTGATTTATGTCTCCACGTTGTGTTATCCTTGCCTCTCCTCATGACTGATATTTTTTGATACTATGATAGCAGATGTTCACAGAGAAATATATTTCTTTATTTGATTTCTTTAGTAAGCATCATTTTTGCCGGCATATCTGATGGTAATAGGATAAGCATGTACCAGAACTGGCCTTAAACTGGTTGAAGTGTTATTAATCAGGTCCACATAAAATAACTGTTTTTGAAGACCAGTGATCTGAAGCTGCTTATTATAGCCTTGAATCAGTCCGTCAAGGATTAGTTCTTGAGTTGTTGCTCCTTGGGGTCATATATTAGTGATGCTGATTTGATCTTTTTAACTCAGGTCCCAAGTGTCATCTGTCTGTACAAGAAACTGTTATTTATGGGTTCAGGAATACCTTTAAATGACTTTGATCTTTTCCTCTTGGTATTGTTTTCAGAACTTTCCAGATTAGCTTAAAATGAATCTGGTGGCTATAATGTCACAAAAATACAGATACTCAGTTTGTCTCCTGAAGAGCAAGATTTGGGTGCAATGGCAGATAGCACTTGTTTTGAAGGGCTTTGCCCTGAGGCTGCTCTGTATTCTGAGTGCTAAGAGGATGTGTCTAAATGAAATCAATCATTGACACTTGAACTTGGGCCTTTTGCTCCATTATGGCAGGAGTACTCTGCAGCACTCAGATTTTCCTTCCGTTTCTCTCTGACTCTGCAGTACATTGCTCATCGTGCAGCCCTGCAGCCCGGTGGGAGAATTTTATTTATCCACAGGAGGAGCCTGGGCAGCACATCCCACTGTGGAGCACGCAGGGGGCTGAGTACCCCAGTAGTGATCACACTTTGCCTGCGAAGAGCACTCTGTCCTCATTCGTACAAAGGCTTTCAAGTGTTTCCAAATGCTTCTGTGATTTGAGATAGAGATATCCTGACGCTTGATGATACTTTCCAGATTTGAATGCTACTTGCTGATACCAAATAAGAAAATAATTGGTCAGCGCTTCTTTTAATAAATCAGGTACATCAAATTTTCAATGTACTTACCAAATGGGAGATATCCAGAGCTTGTTTAAAGCTGATTACTGCAGTGAATAAAAAGAAACAAAGAAAGAAACCCTGCTGATGAACTTGATACAATTTGGATTAAGTTGTGAATTAATTATTTTCCAGGAATGCCTACAAGCAAACTGGCAGTTTGTCTCTAGTTGATTGATTGATTGATGGATTAATTGATAACAATAGCATGCATTGGAATAGTCTAATGGCAGTTGCAGATTGTATTTTTTTATTATTTAGAAGTATTTTATATATATTCATATTTCATATGTTTAAAAGAGAATCAGCTGTAGCAGAAATGTATCATGGTAGAGGAAAGAGGAGTTGAGCTGTTAACAGTGGAGCATCAAATACACACAGAAACACACACCCTCCCCCTTCGAATGGGCTTTGTCTGTGATTAGAAGTAAAGTTTAGATGCAGTTCTGTGATACTTGCTCCATGCACACACAGAGCCTGAAATTACTTAACTAGAGATATGTCTAGGTAGGCAGAGACTAAGACTGAGCTGAACTCAACTCAGTTTTCAAGGTATTGTGAACACTTGGAGGTAAATGTGTTGTGTTGACTTCAATGGACAGGCACACTGCTAAAGCACTGTGCCGTACTTTGTAACCATGAAGTTTCAAATTGCTTTATCTTTCACTGCACAATCATATCATTTTTCATTATATTTCTGCGCATTCCTTTCATGAGAATTATTACATTATCAAGCAGAGCAGAAAAATGAGACATAGGAGTTACAATTTCCTGCAAAAGAAGTGCCAGATATAATAGTTTTCTCTTTATCACATATCCCTTTCTTAGCAGCCTGCCAGCTACTGTCTTTGAACGAGCAAAGCTCTGGAAAGATTTCAGAATCTGAATGCATCTTTTTCAAGCAACTTTGTTCATTTAAACTCTTTCTGAACATTATCTATTGCATTAAGAATAATCCACTTTCAGATGTTCTTCTGAGCATCCCATTAGGCTGTGCGTAATGGCTAGGTGTTTGGTAAATGATCTAATTTTCCCCATAGTCATAAGGCTACTCATCCTTTAAGCATGATGCAACACCTATATCACAGCTCTCCAACGAGAAAAGTAACTTAAAACCGACTTCTTGCTTCTCATTGGCTGTTTTAATCTCCTTGGTTTGGGGAGATTATTGCATCCACACACAACAGGCTACTTTTGCTCCACTATTTTTAGGAGGTGAGGTTCTCATTGGTAGTTCTCTGCATGGACTTATTTATTAGCTATAGTAATTAATAAATTATCTGTACTTCCTTAATAGGAGCAGCTTTTCATTTATCTATTTAATGCGAAGAAACAAAGGACCCAGTAAACGTGGTAAAGCATCCTGTTAGAGATTTAGATACCTGGTAGCAGCAAAGCACACAGTGCACTAGGCAGGCTGTTTTTTGGATTGGTTAGACTGCAGGTATATTCCCAATATATTCCCAAACAGCATCTAAAATCCTTGGCCTCCTCACTTTTGCTTTTCTCTGAGTCTGTTCTTTGTCCACACAAAGAAGTTCTGAATACAGCAACACATTTGCTACGAGTTGAAAGCACCCCAGACCTTCAGCAGCTGAAGCACTGATGTGAATGACAAGGGGGATGCATGGCTCTTCAGACCAGGTGCAAAGATTTCCTGGTAAAGAAGGTGTATCGATCCTTCCCTTGATTGTGGAGCTAGAGAGACTCTGCACTTCCTGTGCTGATAGGCAGGCCAACAGGGAGAGGCTTGTGAGGGAAAAAAAAGTTTGGCTTTATGTTTTTTTCAGCAGATTAACTAGCTTTAGCTGAATCTGATAAAGCTGCATACATTCACAGCTATTTAGGAACATTCCACTGTGGAGTCTGAAAGAGCTCTTAGATGAGGCTAGTCCAAAACTTATGTAAGTTTTTCAGCCCGCATTATCAAATTCTTCTAAATTTTGGTTGGTCTATAGAGGAATTTCTAAAGTGACAATGTCACATACAGAGTGTGTCTTCAATTGTGAAAATTGTTCTATGCATAAGAATTCTCCTTAAGAATATGCAAAGCAAAATTCAGGAATGATTGAAAAGTAGTCTTTACATGATAGCTTACATTGAATCATCTGTTTCAAAGATGTGGTGTATTTTAATTTACAGCAATTGCTAGAGATCATTTAGAGTAACAAGAAAATACTTAGTTCTTGTTTTGGAACATGAGAGATGTTACTTAAAATTCTTGTTCTGAGAAAATATTTCTTGGTGATTTAGATTTAAAACAGAAGAACAATGAGAAAAGAAATGCTCAGTATTAATAAGGAATTACTTATCAGGCAGATGTTCAGAACCAGTCAGGCACAACCTGTTCCTTTATGAAAGCTTTTTATGTGTCTATTGGGTTTGCATGGCGACGTTTTGGTGGTGGGTGGCTAGAGAGGTGGCTTCTGTGAGAAGCTTCCAGAAGCTCCCCCCATGCCTGACAGAGCCAATGCCAGCTGGCTCCAAGACAGAACCATCACAGACCAAGGCCAAAGGCCATCAGCAACAGTGGTAGAGTCTCTGAGAAAACAGGCTTAAGAAATGGGAGAAGCAGAAGCTGGAGAGAGGAGTGACAATATGTGAGAGAAACAGCCCTGCAGACACCAAGGTCATGAATAAAGAGGGGCAGGAGATGCTCCAGTGCCAGAGCTGAGATTCCGCTGCAGGCCCTGGTGCTGACCATGGTGAGGCAGCTGTGGCCTTGCAACCCATGGAGGATCCCATGCTGGAGCAAGTGGATGTCTGAAGGAGGCTGTGTCCCCATGGAAAGCCCACAATGGAGCAGGCTCCTAGCAGGACTTGTTAGCCCGTGAAGGACCCACGTTGGAGAAGCCAGTTCCTGAAGAATCCACACTGGAGCAGTTAGTGAAGATCTGCAGCCTATGGGAGGGACTCAAGTGGGAGACGTTTGTGGAGGACTGTCTCCTGTGGGAGGGACCCCAGGCTGGAGCAGGGGAGGAGTGTGAGGAGTGCTTAGGAAGAAGCAGCAGAGACACGTGATGAACTGACTGCAGCCCCCACTCTTTTTCCCCCTGCACCACTGTGGGGAGGAGGTAGAGAATTCAGGAGTGAAGTCAAGTCTGTGAATAAGGGAGGGGCAATGGAAAGATGTTGTAAGATTTGGTTTATTTCTCACTATCCTACTCTGACTTGACTGGTAATAAATCAAATTAATTTTCCCCAGTTCTGTCCATCATGGTAATTGGTGAGTGATCTCTTCCTGCCCTTATCTCAAGCCATGAGATTTTTGTTTTACTTTCTCTCTTCTGTCTATCTCAGGAGAGCAGTGACAGAGTGGCTTTGGTGGGCACCAGGCATCCAGTCAGGGTCAATCTACCACAGTGTGACTTCACAGTGCAGTGATTTGAATATCAGGCAAACAGATGTTTTATAGTCAGCGTTTTGAAAGATCTTTAACTGAATTTGGGGCCCTAACATCCTATTTGGTAATTTCAGAGATATATTGGTTACTTGCATATTTGCATTTGAAAGCATTGTTTTTAATTACTCAGGGAAAAAAAATTAGATCATGTGGGTAAAAGTAATATTAATATTTAAACACTTAAAGTGGACACTATTCTGTACTCGAACCAAGTTTTTTGACAAGGAGAGAGCTTTTTCTGTCAACTTTTTTTTTAATCTAAGCTATTTAATTATTATCATTGTCAGGTTCCTTTTATTTTCATGTTGTTCTTCAAATTTTGACAAAGATTATTTCATTTTCTCTACATCATCCCTGATTCTGGAACCTTAGGCTGATACTTACCTTCAACGCATGCTTACTCTGCCACTAAGTGACATAATCAAACATTTCTTAGTTATTTCTCTTAACATGTTTACAGGCTTTACTACCCTTTTTTTATCCTTTTAGTTGAAGATTCTTAGCACGAAGAAGACTCAAGTGGCATGAAACAGTTCCAGAAATTCAGGCTAAAAAGAACAACACCTCAGTTTTTCTGGTCTGCATAGCAAAAAGTGTAATTTTCTTCACATATCGACTTCATATGGAGCAAAACAACATACCTGTGTAGCGGGAGATGAGGCATCATTAGGAAATAATTTCACGACAGGAAGCACAGATAAAAGGCAGTTGCTCTTCTAAACATTACAATGTACATAGGGGCAACTTTATCATTCATCTTTACCAAAGTAGGTCACGACTAAGAAGAGCACAAGACTGTGTTTTTAATCCTAAATGCTTATTAGTATTTTTTAAAAGTATTTTAGGATGTATCCTAAAAGTGCATTGGACGTGTTCAATTGGCCAGCAGAATAACGTGCCTGTGATCGCCACAGAAGAAAACCCTATCCAGTAATCTACCTGAAAGAATTTTTTTTTGCCTTTGTGTAACATTCACCTAAAAACTAGATCCATTAATATGGGGACTATTCAATGTTGTTACATTTTTCTTCAGTGGTTGGTAGTTATACGGCCATTTCTAGTAATTTCTAACAGGTGCAGGCTGCCTCTATTAAGCAGAAGTGCTAGTCAGCAAGATGCTGGGCTGCAGTCTCAGGAAAAGCAATGCCTCAATGTGTGACCTTGGCAGGTTACTCGATTGCCACCCACTCAGCATCAATCAGTCCCCCGGGAAAACTGATTGAACAACAGTTTCACAGAAAATCACATTCTGTAAGCATTGAATTTTCATGGATAAAATTACAGTATTTTTAGGAAGTAGAAAAATATTTAATTCCAATTTTTCTGATAGTCCCTGTGCTTACACTCAATATTTTATTTTTGTGTATATATAACTATATATAAATGATGGCTCCTCTAAGAAGAGAGGAATTTAGCTCTAAGACCCAGAGTATGTCTATGCAAGTACCTAATTTTGCACTAAAGGGGTGGATTAGTAGACCAAAAGACATGGTGCTGAGCCCCCTAATCCCACATAACCCATGGCTCATGGATACTATTTGGTTAGATACAGTCTGGCCTCCTGGATTGAACATGGTCATGAAACATGCAGCTTGAAAGTGTTTGAAGAGCCAGTCATGGCTTCCTATGCCTGTGTGCATTTGTGACTGCAATGCATGTGATGCACTTCGGACAGGAGATTCCCACTGAGTTTCCACCAAAAGGCATCCAGTTCCCACCCCCAGAACTGCTTTGTAAGTTCTGAGACATAGGAAATGAGGACATTCAGGACTTCCCTACTAGCCCACACTGTTGTTCCAACCCAAAGCCCCAATGGAGATGAAGCCACATCATCTGAGTGGGATGAAGGCCACTGGAAGTATCTGCCTTAGGTTTGAAAAGAACAGAGACACACTTCATTGGGTTATTACTCAGTGTTCCAATACTGTGTTTTACAAACTGTGTAAATCTTGAAAGCGTGAGAGATGCCATGGTCAAGAAATATGATAGCACTAAAAATGAGTGAAAGGTGAAAGGGAAAAATGAAAATGATGACTGAGAAAAATTTCACAGACTGCAGTATTTTTTTCTGTAATGCTTTCCAATCCTTGCATACAGACAGCTACAGAGGAGGAATGCTGTGCTCCATGGGCAGGGAAAGGAGCCTGGTAAGAAAACTTTTCAGTTAACTCCTACAGCCGTGTTTCTTTCTTGTGATAGCAGGGAAGCACATACATGGACCGTACCACCACTCCTCTGGTCCTCCATCCTTCCTTCTACCACTTTGCAGCAAACACATGAAAGAGCCTAGTGCTGTCATTCTGCTGGGACAAACACTGAGACCTTCAATTACCAACAAAGCTATTCCTCACCATGGCTTAAAACATGAGAGACAATATAAGACTATTCCTTTGGAACCAAGAGTGGAAAGTTTATTAAAAGGAATCAATTATTTTTCTGCCTTTTGAGATCTATTTAAGGAGTTGCTTATTAATGTTTACCACTGTTACAGTTCCCACATAAGACTGCCAGGACAGTCATTATAACAAACAATGTAATATAATCTTAATGAATATAGAATTGTTAAAGGAAAAGGAGATTGGAGTTGAAGCTTCAGGGGCAGTTTTCTTCATGTGTTTACAGAGCAGGACTGACTGCATACCTTATTTTTTTTCCCCTGAGTCTACTATGCTTAAGGAAAATTACATATATTTGCATTGTAAATTACTATTCAGTGACGTGAGACACTAGAGCATTTTCCATTCGTTCATATTAGTTTTTCAGAGCGAAATACCAGAAAGAATGAAATACTTATTCCACTGTTGGTTTTCTTTCTTTTCATGGTTATTTCATAACAAAAAAAAAAATTAAAAAAAGCGCGCCACATTCTTAAAGAGTAAAAAATGAGTAAAATTGGAAGGGCTTTTTATCTCTAAAAAAATTTGAATTAAAAACATGAGAATATTGGAAGACACTTCCATGGTACTAGATATTCAACACAATAACATTTATTTCAATTGCATTTAAATATCTCAAATTTTAGATCACAAAATAAGGAATAAGACCAAGCTATGCAGGTACCAAACCTCTAGTTCCTGTGCAGACAGAGGAAAGAGAGTGACACTACTTGAATTTAATGGTGTTCATGACGCTACTTGTAGGTATCAAAATTTAAATTTTCAACCAGGATAAATTATCAGATCTTACTGATTTCACAGGCATCAGAGATAATCTCAAATTTTTCACTCTGAGTGTTTGAATATCACATTCTTTACAGAGCTTTCTCTTGCTCTGAAGAGTAGGGGTATTAATCACCATTAATTACTGTTTTGTTGACAAAGATCAGTTACATCTGAAGAGATTTTATTTTTGATCCTGAAGTTCTCCACTGAACTTGGACCATCTTTCTATACTGTCAGTAGCCAAATATGATGCAGTGACAAGACAGCAATACTTGCTCAGGTTTGTTGAGCATCCCAGCTGCAAAGCCACTGAGACACAAGACATCACACCCCACATGCCTAAGGCAAGGGATCAGGCCACCAGAAATAACTTTCCATTTAAAGCTGCTTTGCTGTCAAGTTTCCATGTCAAGGTATGTTGTGTCACTTGGAACTGCTGAGTCAGGAACTGTGCTTATTTGTGCAGATGACAAGTCACCAAACTTACACTGTCTGTCAGCTATGGGTGGCTTGGCATGTCTGGGCACTTGAAGGTCAGATGAGCCACCCGGAGCTGACCTCTCTAATACAGAAGATACATGGGTCAGTGCTGTATTTTTCTTGCCATCCCGGTTTCCCTTTTGCTACAGACTACTACACTTACACTACAATTAGTTTTAAGAGAGAGTTTTGCCTTTGTACTTTGGTTACATTCAAGCCAATGAGAGTTCTCCTCATTTTAATCTGACTAAGTGAATCAATGAGAGTGACTGTGCAGTGCAGGACCATAGTGACCTTCTTGACCAAGGAAGAGGGTCCTCAGTGGCGCTGCTGGGCAATTGCTGAATATTTGCATGGATTGGGCAATGTAGCCTCCTTACCCTGAAGAGGGTAGATTTTAGTAAGAGGATATGTCTGGTTGCCCTATACCTATGGAACAGCCCCTTGAAGCCCTCTGCCAAAGCTGCATCTGTGTGTGGGTAAAATGGAGTAGGACCACAGCCATGGCCTTGACTGACATCTGGGGGTTTGGGGAGGGTGAAGAGGAGCACACAGGTAGGACCCCCATAGCTTACTTCCAGGAGCAGGATGAGATCCCGGACCCCAGGCTTGGGGCAGGAGCACAGGGCCCACCTCTCCCATTTGCTGTGAGTTGCAAAATCTCCAAACAACCCCAGTCCAAGCAAAGCCAGGCACCAGCCTTCAGGTGCAGCTGGAGGCAGAAGGACCTCTGAGGAGGAATGAGGGACTGGTTGTGCCAGGCTCACTCAGCCATGCATGGAGCATGCCAGTGCCACCACACAGAGTGTGATGCAGACCTCTCAGGGGAGGGTCTGATAAAAGGAGTCAGAGCTGCCATGGCACAAGGACTACAGGACAGACAAAGCAGGAACAACCACTTCTGTCATGTCACACAAGCACGCTGTACCTTCACCAAGCAGACTGAGGGTGTCAGGAGTGTAGACACACACAGAACACATCCAATGGCTTGTGAATGACAGGGCATCTCCCAAAGGCAGCACAGGGCAGCTTTCCCATATGTCATACTCACATAATGCCAAATAAAAACAGAACTGCACATCAAACTTACTATCTCTGCTTGCGCAGAAATTACTAGTTTTTCATAAAATAACCATTTCAGTCCTGAATTTGAGTCCCAGACAAGATGGAAGCTGTTGAAATAGCATCTTTTCTTCTGCATCACTCTTATTCTATGCCAATGGATGGAGGATCAGTAACCCAAACTGTAGTGATCTGTTCCTGCCATAAGGGCAATACTTTAGAATCTCCTCCATGTGTGTTGGTACTGGCAGAATAGTCATCTGTGCTCTTCATCCCAATATATGCAGAGACAGTAAGTCTTCCTTTTATGTAGTCTTGGTAGTTAATGACTTTGTCTTTATATAACCTTGAGAGTAAGTCAGATTCTCACTTTCTAATTTCTATATGGTTATTGCATTTTAGGAAAGGTCTATTCAGTGTTTATCCAGCTGTCAGAATCATCAAGGTGTATATACTCTATGAGAAATACCAAGACACTTCTTCTTAAAAAGCATTTTAAATGTTCTGTTTACTGCCAGTGTTTATATATGAAACAGAAGTAAAAAATATTGCCAGTATTAAAAGCGACAGGACATTTGCAGCTGGTTCCCCAGGAACATTCCAGAATGTAGAATCATGAAGCAGTATCTCATTTTACAAAATGCCTCAAACTAGTTTGATGGAATAGTCTTATAATTGTTAGTGCAAACCCCCAAAAGATTTAGTAGACAGCTTTGATATTTTCATTTCTTGATTCTAAAATATGATAATTTTTACTATTTTGTAATAAAAAAAACAGTTAACAAATTTTAGATAAACCAGCAAGTGAAAATGTTAAAAGATGATACACTGTAATTTTTGTATTAACACAAAACAAAAGTGTGAAATGGTAAATAAGGAACATGTGCAGTGAACTTATACTGATCATAAGTACATATGGAAATCTGCTTCTGAAAAAAACTGACTTTTTTACACTTGAAAATGCAGAAGGTATAAATTAGTAGTTCTTCATTGTATACAAAATGAGCCAACTACAAAAGATTTGTATTACATGACTGACACTTTTTATACTCTTGAAAAGAATTTCAAAAATATCTAAATGACTTACATGAAGTCACTGGTAATTAACCTTCATCATTTCTTGCATGCTTTTGAAAATACTTAAGGATTCAGGCTAGAATTTTTATGAGCTTAGAACTTATTCCTGGAGCTAGATTTTCTGAAGAGGTTAGCATTCAACTCCCACTGAAATGCTAGAATAAACAGCCATATATCAAGAGTTCAAGAGGACAGCAAGTCAAGCTCTGCTAGAGCTTTCAAAGGTTATTTAAAACAGTGGCAAATATTTCTCAAACATTTTAATTAAAATAAAGCAAGGAAAAAGAAATTTGTTGAGAAGGTCAAGATTATCTTTAATCTTGAAAGGTCCTCAAAATTAAATGAGCACTTGCTTCACTTGTCAATACAATTAATGATGTTGAATTTGGGGGCAAAGCAGGACCATAATGGGAATGGAAATTATCTCAACCTAAGTGGAAACAAAACTCCAAGATGCTAGCGAATTTTGACCAAAGCTTTGTTAAAGCTGCCATATCAACTTGCAGATTCTGCAGTCAGGTTTTTCCTAACATTGTATTGCTCACCTTGTTTAACAAATGTTTACTATGTTTAAAAAAAAGGAAAACCCAGGACATTGATGATTTGTTTCCTCTGATTTTTTTTGTTGCACTTCAAAAACACAAACTTTTTGTCTTTCACTGCAGATCTCAACATTGTTATAAAGAATCATTCTGTGGATGAGTGGTACAGATGGTATGGTCACATGTGGAACAGCTGTTCTTCAAGTCCTTCTGAAATAAACATCTCGCATGCTGCTAACCAAAATTAGAAGTACTGATAGTGTTAACCATGTAGTCCAGTGTTTCACATCCATTGTCTGGAGAGCGATGTTCCAGATGTCTGGAGGGTACTAAAAGTACTACCCGTACTTAAGAAGACAGACAGGTTATCTGGGTCACTGCAGGATAAACAGGTGGAAGATATTAAGGGGGTAGGTTAAGAAGAGGGTGGCAGTAGGTAGCTGTTGAAAGTCTGGAGCACAAGCCTGACAAGGAGTGCCTGAGAGAGCTTCTCCAGATCGTTTAGGCTGGAGAAAAGGAGGGTCAGGGGGGACCTTACTGCTCTCTGCAACTGGGTGAAAGGAGGGTGTAGCCAGGTGGGGGTTGGCCTCTTCTGCCAGGCAACAAATGACAGGATGAGAGGACATAGTCTCAAGCTGTGCCAGGGAAGTTTAGGCTGGACATTAGGAAGAATTTCTTCACAGAAAGGGTAATTGGACACTGGAGTGGATTGCCCAGGGAGGTGGTGCCGTCACCATCCCTGGAGGTGTTTAAGGAAAGACTGGACATGGAACTCAGTGCCATGGTCTCATTGACATGGTGGTGTTCAGCCACAGGCTGGAGTTGATGACCTCAGAGATCTTTTCCAACCTAACTGATTCTGTGATTCTGTGATAAGGATCACAGGGAATGAACTAAGTGCCCTGTACACAGATCTGTGTTTATCATCTTTAGCTGAGGCACCTCACTTCAGTTACTTAGGAAGTCATTACCCAGAAGCCAATAAAAGGAGACAGAAAGGAGCATGTTTAGAGATCAGTTCTGCGCTGAACCCTTGCTGGAAGCACTCATATCTGTTCACGGACTACACAAGGAGCACACTGCCCTAAGAAAACTCTTTGAAGAGAGGTAAGAGGAACTTGTGCAGTGAGTTAGAAGGTAATGAATGAAAATGATCATGAGGGGCAATAATAATAGTTCGTTTTTATTTTTGAAACAAAAAAATACAACACTAGGCAGTATTAGCTGTACAGGTAGTGAAGTATCATTCCTGTTGTAGAAAATGCTCCTGACACTTCATCTTTAATATGACACAAAACTTGTCACCAGTGCTCGAGAAGAGTGACTTTGACTTGAAAAAGGTAAATAGCATCATCCAGAGTGTGAAAGGCTTTGCTTGGTTGGTTTGACAAAATACAGGCTAATAAAATATATGACTGCTAATAAATACATGTTGAGTTAAACACTAGGAGGAAATAAAATTTTTTATGCTAAAGAATAACACTTGAACCAGAACTACTGGGGATAATAAACTGAACACAAGTGTCTTTTAACTCTGAGCCTATTGAAACAAACCTACCCACTGAACTGTCTGGAACAACTTTCCAGAAAGAGTAACATGAACAAAACATTTTTGCATGTTTAGAATTGAATTAAAGAACTTTATGAAGGGAGTTTGTGTATCCTGTTTGCCTGCAAGGGCAGAGAACTGTCTACAGTGACTAAGGAGATCATATCTTCAGTGCTAAGCTCTTCTGAATGTCAGTGAACATGGGAAGGAGGGTTGCTGGTTGCTGAAATATCTAGAAAATCTATTCCAGCTGAGTTGCTGAGCTGATTTTAAAATGCAGCCTGCAATTTAAAAATGAAAGCCTGTATGTATTTTGATACTGAACAAAGATCAGAAAAAAATGTCAGTAAAAACCATAAAACCTCCTGTGTATGAAGCTCAGGATTTCTGTCTGGATTTGGCATTCTGAGGGCTGCCTCTCATTCAGACTTGGGAACAGAAACAGTTTATCATGCCATTGCTGTAATGTCACTATCAGATGGCCAGCCTGCGATCTGCTTTTGCAGAAGTGCATATCTGGGGAAAACTTCAGATTCTTAGGTCTCTGGGAAATGAATCATGTAATCTAGGGATAACAAAAAATCTCCATCATTATGTGCATTCCCTCTCTGCTTCCCATACCTATTGCCCCCCCAAAAATCCATGTGTCCTTCATGGCATATGGCTACCCTGTGAAGAAATGAGAATCATTTGAATTATTAGATAAAAAAATATTTTCCAAATTCAGAATAAAAATTGGTGTTGTGGTCTCTCTCTGATGGCATTTTCTTTCTTTTGCTCTTTTTAATTCAAAAGCCAGGACAAGGTAGGGAAAGTGGGAATTAAGGGAGTTGGAAATCTGGGGATACATCGTGGAGAATAAGTCTGTGTTAGAAGTAGAGAATGAACAGGTAAATGAGAGATGTTGTCAAAATATTTAGGACACATAAAACCCAGGAAAAACTGATAGATAGTTGGGAATCTACAGAAGACACCATCATTAAAGACAGGAATCATAGTGTTAGTCACACAGAAATCTGTGTGCTTTAATCCTCTTTGTAGTGTTCTGCCTTTTAGACCATAAACTCTTCAGGGCAGGAGTTTGTCCTTCCAGTGATGCAGTCAGATTTTTTCATCCTGAGTAACTGAATGTTTACAAAATGGGAGAAAATAGCAGAAAACTTCATACTTGCCAAATAAATAGCACAGACAACAGTTCCTTTATTATGACTTCATGATCCATGAGATTTTTCAATACTACTAAGGGACATACCCTAATAATATGTTTCTTCTAACATAACATGGTGTACTAGGAGTTTGACAACAGATTTTATTCCAACATTGATTTAATCTAGTAACAGATAGCATCAGAGAATGGAGAGCCTTTGTTGCATGAGTGAACAATTTTAAAAGAGCAAACAAAATGTTCTCCTGAGGTTTATTTGAAATAAAAGAAAATAAATATCTGTAATATGTAAACTTGATAATTGTATAGCTAATGTTTCGGCATTGAAAACTTTGTATCTATATTATGTTGCTGTTTCATATTAGCAGTCAAAACAAAAATTCTTATATTTATCTGGCCTTATGAGAAAACTTTGTGCTCTGCATGTTGATGTTTTTCTGTAAAAAAATCCTGCCTAGGTCTGGTAGCTGAAGTGCTAAGCTAATCTCCCTTTTTCTGCAGAGATAATAAACACGCTAATAGAAACTCCTGACAAGTGACTTGTATTATTTAGCAATTAGCAACTGCCACTGTAATAGAATGGAAACATCAGCAAGGACAAAATGTGAAAAACGATATCTTTTTTCTCCTTGGAACCATTGTTCTGTTGGAGTGTTGTGCTCCTGTGAAGCAAAACCTTTTCTGGGTTGATTTAATGAAGACATTTCGAAACATACAAATGCATTCATTTTATCTTTCCTCATCAGTAGCTTCAGGTAGTCCAGCAACACGACTGAATTTCTCCAAATTCTGTGTTGTTCAAGAAACACTACAAAGAAGACCATAAATATAACTTTATGGGATAGAAAGCACTATTTAGTTGCAAATAAGTCTTTGTTTTTCTCAGCATGGAAATTCAGCTGCTTTCTCCCTTTTGCAGGTATGTTATTTTAAATTAACCAGTACAAATGAAAGGAGGTATGAGCACAGCACAAGAACACAGTTCAAATAATGTATCTCCCTCACAAGTTCATCTGGTTTCCCGGAGCATTTCGTTTGTGCTGAAAGAAACATGACACACCAGCAGGGACTTGACAAGAACAGAGACATCATGGAGAAAGCTCCTACTTCAGCCAGTCACCCAGAGAAGAGAAGCTGCTGCCTCCCAGCAGCTCTCCTGCTCTGGGGCTGGGTGTGAAACACCAGATGCAAATGGCACACAGCAGTACCACTGCACCAGATTGACTAAGTCCAGCAGGAACACTAGGTCAGCTCAACATACTGTGATAAAAGTCTTTTATCTCTTCTTTTTGAAATGTCCAATTAAATACATATGCCTTTTCCCAAATAACAGTACAGAATTTGGTCTCTGTTGCTTATGCCAGCAGATGGATCAGAACAAATGGGATCTTTCTCCCTATGACTACTTAAACTATGACAGATCAATTCAACACCTCCCTTCAGAAAGATTTGGTCTTCTGATCAAGAGCAGAAAAAATCCTGTTAAACTCTCAATATGCTTTTATCCTGACCCATCCGATTTACACATGCTTTTGCAAACTCTGCCACTGTTTATGTATCTTAGACCTTACTTTAAATATTTCATAATACAGGCAGAATGGCCTTTTGCTGATCAGTGTATTTTAAACTGCCTGCAGCGTTTTGCAAGTCAAACACCATTTTGCTTTCTCGTATGTGGAAGGAGCTCCATGTAAAAAGCCACAAAATCACCTCCTTATTCTCCAACAAATCCTCCCTTTAGTGTAATGTTTACACATTGAAAGTGCCAGACATGAGTTAGACTGCCAGTACACTTTGAACCCTGCTAAGGTCTGTGATGGTAATGTTTCCACACTATCCTTTTGATTGTACTCATCTGCTGCCTTTCCTTCTATTCTGTCATAGAAATCTGGGAGTGGGGAAGAGATTTAATTTTTTTTAAAATTTGTGTTTGTGGAGGGCCTGATATATGCAGGTGTCTGCTTATGGATACAGATACTAAGTGCTATAGAAATAAAAGTTGTATATGGGATTAAAAGGAATACTCGATATCAAGCCATTTTTTTAAATCATTAATGAACAATTTCTATCCCAAATTGCCAGTTTCCTCTGCTGTGAGGAAAGTAGATCCTCTGTTCTCTCACTATGTAATCTAGAAGTATTATCTTCAGAGGCACAAGTTTTCTGATGCTTTCTGCACTGCCCTGGTTGGGAGAAAACACAGAGGTAATTGCTAAAGGGAAGCAGGGCTTGAGTCACAGTCTCTCGAAGGATGGAGTTCATACATATATATATATACACACACACACATATAAATAACCCCAAAAAGAGGCATTCTATGAGGTTTCACTAACACCAGTTGGAACAAGCCTCTCCACATAAAGCTTGTAAAAAGGAAAGATGATGACAAGACCTATGTGCACTGAGACATCACTGCTGCTTATGCGACTACTTATAAAGAAATCTTCCAAACAAATGGACACCAGGGAAAACAAATTAAGACTCTTCTCCTTTTCTTATCTAAGCAGAGATATTAAAAAAGGAACCCCTGTGTTCTAATTTATGAGAAAGATTTTCCGAGTTACCAATAATTATTTAGTGCTACCATAGTAATGGCAAAAATGGAGATAAATAATGTGATATAAACTGACATGGTATTAAAAAAAGTGGATTACAAGTAGGCAAAAAAATAGGACTAAAGAGATCTTAAAACAATTGCATGTAATAGTTTGTAAACAGATATAAAAGAGAAACAAATTTAACAGGTTTATCATGTTTGCTTTTTATTTTAAAAACAGTGAAAGTGTTGCAATAATTATAACACATTTTGTAGTCACTCCCTAATAATTTTAATATCAGTAATTGTTCCCAGTGGTTGAAATTGTATGATGGTAGGGACACTAAAAATTTTCTTTATTAATAAGGTATAAAAAGATAATTGGAAAGGCAACAAGAAAGCAAAATGTATTATGTACAATGGTATATTTGGAATTTAAATTGCTCAGAATTAACTATGCAATAGACTACTCACTCATAAATAGAAAATAAATTTGCTGAGAAGTACAAAATTTTTTCTGACTTGTGGATAACCAAGGGGAAAATCTCAATATTTTCTTGAAATATTACATATCTATATGATTTTTATATTAGAAAACTACCAAATTTACAATGGAGCTCCATTGAGAGGATTTGTAGAAGTGACCGAGGAGACAAAACTGTATTGCATAAAGAAATTCTTGGAGAAAAAAATGGAGAATCTGTTAATTAGAAAATGCCTCATCTATCCTGGTGAACATAGATTATTTTGATGATTAAGTTGTTTCAAAGGAGAAGGCTGTTAATTGCCATGAAACAACTATAAAAAGGAAAGAATTTTGAGGGACTACACTGTCACAGTAATAGCCATCAGCTCAGAAAGTCTCAGATGCCCAAGTTTGTGGTGAGCAGACTGGAATTTAATGCAGGTGGGACAGAATGAGTGACATTAACATTGCCTGACTTTAGATTACTGAAACATACACACTTACTTCTGAACTACTTGCTTTCAGATCATTTAAAGTTGTGAGGAAGAACTACGGGCATTTAAATCACCGCAGATCAGCCAGGTCCATATCTCTTCCTTGACAGTGAAGAAGGACCTTTGTGGCCAGCTCAGCTGGAGCCATCTGCATTTTATCAGAGGAATCTTTACTGCTCTGTGTCACTTTTACTTTGTTTTAAATCCATTTAAAACTCTGAGTAACATCTAAAACTTCAAGTCACATCCTTTGGCAAGTAAACTTTTTTCAGTTTTGAGAATTCAGCGTAGTGCTCCACAGCTCCTGGAAGGAAACTTGTGCAGATGCTGGTGCTAAGATTGCTACATCTGCAACCAAGAAGATGAACCTAAAGTCTTTGTCAGGTCAGATGGATTTCGGGATTTCTGTATCAGCTGAAAGGGGTCCACCTGAGGGCTAGAAAGGATCTGGAGAAAGCAACTTCCCATTAGGAGAAAAGTTCTGCTCATCTATGCAACAAGTAAAGATGGCACAGATATCTCCTGGTGTATGAGTTTCCTTACTAACAAAACTTCTGCCTTCCTCCTAGATTGCCAGTGAATGGAGCAGAGCCACTGGGATGAATTAACAGCTTAGCTGTCGGTGCAGGCAGCCACTGCAGAACCTTCAAGCAGAGATGTAAAAACAAGCACCAAACTGTGACAAGAAGTCAGAATTCCTTACCTAGGACTGGGGCTGCCCCCCATGCAATGAGGAATATGTGGTATGCATAGGTTAAAACTAGCCATTTGTCTCTATATCCCATTTTAATATTTCATTATTATATTTGTATTTGCTTTTTTATTGTATACATTAGTGTCTTATGAGTAGCATGACACACTTTTATCTTTTGAAAAGTTGTTTATAGACTTCAGTTGCTTTTGGGGTTTTTTTGACAGAAATGCTTGGGTAGTGCAAGACACTAAACAGTCCAGAGAAATAAAGGAGCTGATTTGTCACTGATCCAATTTCCAGGAGCAAGCAGTAGCCTGCTCACAGCTCTTGAGCAACCAGACTAATCATCAAAACAAATGGATGTTAAAATAACTTCACAGATCTTTTCCCCACCTTATACTGTCCACGAAAAACTAAGTAACAGGAAAAAAAACCACAAAGAAGGATCCTTCAGAAGAAGCATCTTTTTTGGCAAATAGATCTCAATACATAAAACTATCCTCTGCCACAGAGGAAACAGCAAGTCCCACAGAGCTCCTCTGCTCCTGAGGTAATTTAACCTGCATTCACAGCTGCAGAGGCATTTTCACAGAATAGATGGGGAAATTAACACATTGCCTACGGCTACTCACTTTAGCACCTCACTGTCTTATTTCTTTGCTATAAATACGGAATGGCAAACACACACTGCAGCAGGTTATCACATGAACACACTCTCATATGTTTATAAATTTTTAAACTGCAGAAAGATCCTAATTATCTGTTTCAAATTCCAGTCAGTGTCACAGAAAGAGCATTGAGTCACAGGGCAGAGGACTCTGACACCCAGGTCACTTTCCCCCATCAAGAAAATTTCTGTTGGCACAGGTTCTCCATCTCAGTAAGCCCAGAAGGAAACCAAGCAGAACAGGAGCATTAGGAAGAAATCTCCCCTTGTCGAGGTAGAGACAATGCTGTGCTTGCTTGCCATATTTTTTAAACCTTTCCCATATCAGTGTGATAATACTAAATATTGTTATTATTATTACTGCAGAGATGAGCAATCCATGCTAAATATAATCAGTCCAACTTTCCCAGGTGATTCTTCTTTCTTGGTCAAGTTCTCAGATTCATTTTAGCCCCTCTTTAGTTATCTTTGACAATTGCATTGATACTTTCTCCTTTCATTTCCCATTAAAAAAAAAAACTTCTTCACTTTTGGATCCCATTGTGAGAACACAGGAGATGTGAGACACTTTCTGACATGCTAATAAAATAAGATGTTGTTCATTCACTTCAACATCAGAGTCTTTGAAAATAGCAATGTTATCAAAGCAGTGTAGTGTGGAATTATAATTGGGAACAATTGATGACAATTCCCAGCCTCCTTTCTTCTTTCTAGAAGAAGAAGTTTTATATAGAGGCATTGATAACTTAAAATAGTTCATTTTAAGAAATTTCACTCATAGAAGAACGATTGTGACTGTAAGATAGATAAAGTAGCTGACTTTTTTTTTTTGCCATTTAAACATATATGCAGTTTTTAATTTTACTTCTGATACCTGTAAATTTTTCTTTAGTTGCCAACTTTTCTACCTGTAATGCAAAATAATTTTCAGGTTTTCAGCTTTTCTTAATCTTTACATGAAAGAAGGGGTTTGATGACTGAGGTTTTGTGGTGGTTGATGTTGCCAGTTAAACTGCCTGATAAACTAATTTAGAGACCCATCCTGCAATTAATAATGTGTGAACAGACTGGTGCATCCTTACAGAGCTCCACAGATGTCTGCAGGACTTCTTGATGTTTTATCATTCTACAGTATGCTGTTAGATCAAGATCTTGAAAGGTTAAACTGCAGCCCAGCCCACGTTACTTTGATAATGCCGTACTTTAAAAACTGCATTGAAAACCTGAAAAATAATGAGGTTGGGTCAGTTGCTGTGTTTAATTGCCATTTGGAAGGCTTAGTGTATCAGTTTAGATTTTTTTTGGGGGGGGGGGTGTTTTGTTTAGTTTGGTTTGGGGGGGTTTTGTTGTTGTTTTCTGTTTTTAACTTTACACTTCAGAAGGAAAAAAGCATAATATGAATAACACCTTGAATACGACAAAGCCTAACTAGGAATATGGAATTCTAAATGTTTATATACAGGAATCTTCCAAAAATGGAAAAGCTGCTACCAGAGCCTTACAGTATTGCAAGAGGTAAGACTAACAGATCCTTGAAGGTTACCAAGACTCCCTGAGTTTTGAAGTGGTAGAAAAAGCTATAATGTATGAAAAAAGAAAGAGATTTTATTGTTTCACTGAAGTAATTAGTCATTACTGCATTTGAAATCAGAAGCAAATTATTTTTTTGCTAGTAAAATCAATATATCTTTGATTTGTGTCTATGCTGCAGATCTGGAAACTTTCTTGATTCTTGTAAAGAGCTGTTAAAACTTTCAGTTTTCTTTCTAATTAAGGCAGTAAGTTTGGACTCAAGTCTGTTGCAAAAGTTAGAACAGAAGATGACAGATTTTCTTCAGCAAAGGAAGAAAATTTAAAATCTATGATTAAAGAAATGTGAAGAAAAAGGAGATGAGGCTAGCACATTAGTATTAGTATGTCTTTTATAATTAATTAGTCCTACTTTGTTTACAAATATTTGATATTTCTGGCAATATTTTCCTTTTCCAACTGGCATTCTTCTCTTTATTACTGGGCAACCCACCAGCTCTTTAAAAAAACCAGTTTCTCACTTCATGAAACTGTCACCCGCTAACTGTAAATATAAATTTACATTATACGTAGCTGAGATATTGCAAGCTGGCAATATTCTCTGGAGATCATTTTCCCGTATCTTGAACTTTAGAATACATTTGCAATATCTGTAATCCTACTGAAGGTAGAAATTACCTGAAGTGGAGAAAAGATATCATTTTCACTTGCTTTGGGTTTTGTTTGTCACATGTGACCAAAGCCTCGAATACTGACTTCAGACTTGCTTCCTGTGTTATCAAACCTGAAGATAATTAACAAGTCTGAAAAGGTCTTTTAAGGGGTGGTTCTCTGTTACTTGAATTTTGGAGATCGAGGTTGATGATCTCTCTGGAAGGGATCTGTTTCCAGTGAGAAGTGGTGCAAAAAGCTACAACGAAGCAGGACTTGAGATACAGATTCAGAACTGCATGATCTGGGTGGGGCAGTCAGATCAGTGATAAACATTGTCTCATTTGCCACTGGAATCTGTGGGGGGAAAACCAAACATTATTTAAAAATATTCAGAGTTGTATACTCACTGCTTAGCTTACTAAATCAGACAATTTCAAATATTTGAAAGTTCTATATTTAAATGTGGTTTGTTGTTTTTTTGGGTTTTTTTTCTATTTATACATCTCTTAATATTATATAAGTTGCTCTGCTTTCAGTATGTGATATTATCAATACCAGAAGGTTTCATCTGAATGACAAGCTTAGCCACCCTCTGCTTTGGTTTGCAATTGTACTGAATTAGCATTATTTTCACAACCAGCTCTATGGAAGTCAGTTCTGACTCAGGTTACATATTTCATACAGCATCAAGCAATCTAAGTCACAACTTCCTGCAAAAAGAATTATCACTTTCTCCTTGAGAACAAGGACATGCAGTGTTTCATTCATCCTGTCTTTATCCACGCTCTATTTCTTAAGGAATAGCAAAGGCTTCTTCTAACCCCTTTGTAAGCAGCGTGATGACTCAAGTGTGGCTTCGAATCAAGAAAACCAGGGAGAAAGAGAGGTGACAGCCCAGGTTCAGGGAAATACGCTGTTCTCTTGTATTTGTATTCTACTGATCCATCAGCAGAGAACAATACCACATCTCTGTGTGTGGACCTGAGACAGCACAGCTGGTATCAATATATGTTGTACTTCTAACAGCAAACAGAGCAGGGGTTAAGTATAGGTGAGAGAATATGTTCCATTTGCAGAAGCAGAGCCAGAGACCCTTGGGAGATGCTAAGGGATTTAAGTTGTGAGGGATTCAAAAAGCTTCATGTAACTGTCTCATGCTAAACCTGCAGTTTCTGTTCTGTTCCATTCTGAGCAAGATTCCTGGGTTCGGTCTTGGTCAGTAGGAAGATACAGGCACTACAAGGGCCAATCCTTACATTCCAGGCACTACAGCTGCCTAAAATATGTAGAAAGGATTCTCACTGCAGCCTTTCTACTCTACAGAAAGAGGCAGGACAACTATTTTAGGGTAGAATTGAAGGGTTAAAGAACTGGTCTCAGAACTCCATGCTCCTAAGCATAGCTACATCTCGGAATGTAACTCTCTAGCTATGATTAACATAAACCTCACAGATTAAATGATAAAGAATCAGTGAAAACTGCAGTGAGAATAATTTAGCCATTTGAAAGCTTTGAAACAGTTTCACTTCGTCTTTGAAGTCTAAGGAAGCAAGACTGTGTGAAGTCCTGCTTTTTAATTTCATTTTCCTTTTGTTCAATGAGTCATTTTTTCATAAGCCTTTACCATCACTCTGTGGCAAAAATAATGTATCAGACAGCAACGTATGAGGTCAAAGATGGGCTTTGATGACATTTGAAATTTGAAAGTAGTCTTTAGTAATTACAGTTTCCATTTGGATTAGCAGTTTATTATATAATGCTTCCAGAAAAAAAATACACTTGATAATTATTTATTCTATTTAGTGACAGCATATTTCACAGAACTTTTAGCAATTTTTTCAAGCAGATTTGTAACTTTCACTTTTAAATCCCACAGAACATTAATAGCTCATATGTTACTAAATTAGAGATACTTAGTTTGAATTCCTCGTTTATTCCAACAGAAATTGCAAAACCCAACTGGTTCTAGGTGACCACAGATTCATTCATGTATAGGGTATTTTGGTAATTTATCGTTGTGTGAAATACCTTTTCTAAATGAAAAGTTCTCTTCTGTTGAAGGCCAGCTAGGACCTATGCACCATGTTAAAATACTCAAATTAGGATTGCTTTGGTAAAAGCGTGACATTCACCCAGAAATATTTTAACATTTATTAGTTAGGATTTAGAATTAATGCAAGCAGCATACAAAAATGAAGTAGGTCTAATCAAAAAGGAAAAAAAATCCCGATTATAATCTATTATCTCTCTACAGTCACGTACATTAGGAGGTCTACAGACATACAGCATGAAAGCAAAAAGCCAGTTCTGTCAGAAATGTGTTGGTAATTTGATAAATCAGACCACAAATGGGAGTCAAAGCAACCTCACTGGGGTTATGCTAGAGGCAGCTTTGGTGGCAGGTGAATCTCTCATTAGCTAAAACAAAATCAGCACTTAAGCTTCTAAATAGACTTCTCTAAATAAGTTTTCTGAGTAGATCTGTCAAGGACGATTGTCTGGAATAGCAGTGTACTGACCTCAGTTCAGTGGGCCTCTCCCGCCTCCTAACTCAGCAATGTACTCACAAGGACTCTTCCAGTTTTTTCAGTCAGCTCCTCAGAGTATCCCTACTGGCAACACAATCTCCCGCTGCAGTTTTTCATAATGACACTGGGAAATACTACTCCTTTGCTGCTTGAGACTACAGCTCAGGCACTCAGACCACCTCTTCTGACATGCTCAGAGGAAAACCCACTATTTTTGCAACTGTTTAGTTACACAATAATATCACAATTACCTTTTCTCCAATTTCAGTCCCCTAGACCTCCAAGAAACACACCTATGAGAATGCATCAGTTTCTCTTTGATGTGTAGCTAGCATGCATATGTAGACATAATGTAGATTTTGCTCTTGAAGTTGGACTCAAAATGGAACCAAAGCTTCATAATTAAGTTAATTTTCTCTTCAGAGAGTATCTTCAGATAAAGGCCTTTTTTTTTTCATTTTAAATTATACAGACTGCAGTGAAGTCATTATGTACAATTAGATTACACTGCACTAAGAAAAATAATAATTTTCAGGAAAAAAGAAAAGCCACAACATCATTCTGATGATCTTGAATACTGCAGACAAAGCCTTTGTATAAATCTACAGTCAGATAATCTGAAAATTATTGAATAAAATATTAATAAAACACAAAAACTGATAGGAGTATTTTAAGAAAATTACAAATTAACTGTTTTACAGGATTATCTTGTTATTTGGAAACATTTGGGGCCTGAAGAACCTGACCAGCACGTGTAGACAAGGTCAGCAAGAAAGAAGCAGTATTTTTTCTTGTTCAGTTCTTTGTACAGACTTGGGAACTGTTCCACTGAGGGAAAAAGAATCGCTTACCAATAGTGCTGAAGAGATCTGGATGACCACCATATCTGACCTTCTGGCAGTAGAACCATGACTCTGGTAGGTATCATCAACAAAATCCCCTGATTCTGAAGTCTTCCCGATTCCCACCCCACCTCTGCTCCCATGACACTCAGAAACTACAACAGCCTCTATTTCTATGTATTTCTTTTCCATGGCCAAACTAGCACTTTGTACTCAAACATTTACGTAATATTAAGATTACACAGAACCATTTCTGGAGGAAAAAAGCATTTATTTTTGGTTACCAACTTTTCTGTTTTGGACTCTATCCACATAAAATCTAATTATAAACGTAAAAGCTGTGACTGCTTTCCTTGTGGAGTGTTGGCCATTTAATGGCAGTGTCACAATTTTTAAACAAGATCTACCTTAGCCTTTTTATCTATTAGATAAAAGGGTCATATTTAAAGTCATAGGATCAGATTCAGTACTTTCTGAAGTACTGATGATAAACTACGCAGTTGTATTGGGTTGGCATGGCCAAGCTCTACTAGCAGGGCTGGGCTACAGGGGTGGCTTCTGTGAGAAGCTGCCAGAAGCTTCCCCCATGTCCAGCAGAGCCAGTCCCTGTCAGCTCCAAAGATGGACACACCACTGGTCGAGGCTGGGCTGATTAGAAATGGTGGTAATGCCTGTGTGATAACATATGTTAGAAAAAAAGAAAAAAAAGTTACTGGACAGATGTAATTGCAGCCAGAGAAGAGCAGGGTGAGAACATGTGAGAGGGACAGCCCTGCAGACACCAAGGTTGGTGGAGAAAGAGGGGGAGGCGGTGCTCCAGGCACTGGAGATGAGATTCCCCTGCAGCCCCTGGTGCAGGCCATGGTGAGGCAGCTGTGCCCCTGCAGCCCATGGAGATCCACAGGGATGCAGAGATCCACCAGCACATGGAGGAGCACATGGAGGCTGTGACCCCACAGGAGGCCCCTGGGGAGAAGAGCCCAGGCTGGAGCAGCCTGTCCTTGAAGGACTGCACTCTGTGGGAGAGTGACCCACACCGCAGCACTTTGCAGAGAACTGTTGCTCGTGAGATGGACTCAGACTGGAGTGAAGTTCATGGGGAACTGTCTCCCATGGGAGGGACCCCACGGTGCAGCAGGGGAACAACTCCTCTCCCTGAGCAGTGGTGGAAACAACAGGTGATGAACTGACAATAACCCCCATTCCCTGTCTCCCTGAGGCACTCAGAGAGGGGGTAGAGCTCAGGAAGGAGGGAGGGGTGGGGGAGAAGCTGTTTTGAAAGTTTTATTTTACATCTCATTATACTGCTCTGACTTTGTTAACAATAAATTCAATTAATATCTCTAATTTGAGCCTGTTTTGCCCATGACAGTGTTTGGTGAGTGATCTCTCCTGATCCTTATCTTAATTCACGAAACCTTTGTTATATTTTCTCCCCTGCCTATCCAGCTGTGGACAAGAGTGGTAGAGAGGCTTTGGGGATGCTTGGCATCCAGTCAGGGTCAAGCCCCTATAGCAGTCTGTAATTTCCTGTTACATATCCCTAGGACACTTAATAAATTGCTTGTTTGGACTTCTTCCAAAGCTCAGAAATCACTTCCTCCAAAATGGACATTCTAGATGTCTTTAAAATGTTCATGTAACTTTTCACTCTATTTGCCCCTTCCCAGAACTGCATCTTTTGTTCCCTTCCAAAATTAAGATGAAATATAACCTGGATTCCATAGAAAGTCTTGCAGGTGTTCCAAGTATACCAATAAGAGAATTCTTAGCAATAAGGTTAAATTTGAACTGTCCAAGAAACGTCTGTATTACAATAATTAAATAGCCTATTTAATCCTACTTAGATGCACGTTAATAAAATAAAAACTTATTTGCAAATAGTTTTCCTGAAAAATACAAAGTAAGTATTTTATATATGTGCCTATGTACATATATATGTTATCTAAAAAGGCCATGAACTTTTGAAGGGTTTTTTCCTGAACTCTCTGAGTTTTAAATGGAAAACTGTACACTTTATAAGCATGTGTTTTGAAGTGTGAGGCACTTTCTTTGCTTCCTGCTAAAAAACATTCATATTTGAAGCATTGGTTCAAAGAAAAATCAACAGAACAGTAGTCTAAATAGTCACTGTATGAATGCAAAGTTTATGAAGATACCACAAGCTAGTTTATGTTTTTCTACACTGTTTAGATCTGAACAGTTACAAGAATAATATGAAACTTCATTTTTCACCTAGAGGTGGTCTTCCACATCTGAACTAATCAGAAGGTTGAAAACCTGGTCGTCACGCTGATTTCCAACGCTTTGAGTTCAGACAAAAGGGCACTGTCTACTGGGCTATTAATATCACCCCGTTTGGAAACAGAAGTTTTCCATGACAGATACATACATTCCTAGCTTGTGTAACAGTCAAGTGTGAGTCCACCTGTCAAAATCATAGGCCAAGGTCAAACAGCCACAGGTAGCTCAGAAACTACATGGAAAACATCATTATAATAATAAAAGAAAGGGTTTGCCAAGTTCATACATTCTTACTGGTGATTGTCTTTAATTGCTTTTCTCCTTTAACTAGACAAAAATTAATGAAGAGAAAAAGTATTTCTTTGACTGGAGACTGAACAAAATTAATCAGATTCCTTTATTCTGAATTTCAGATTTGAACAAATTATCTTTCACCTTCTCTTATACTAAGACAAGAGGTTGTTATAATTTATGGTTAAAGAAGGGGGGTAAAAAGAAAAATATGAAAATAGTTTCCTTTCTCTTCCTTAGCCTGCACCACTAATCTCATCCAGAATCGTGTTTCTTAGCCCTCCTGTGAGGTGCCTGCACGGTTGATGGGAGGACAATTAGACAGTGCAGTCCAGCTCTGATGTGGGCAAAACTGACCATGGAGGCATGCAAGGAGTATTACATATATTCAGAAAACTGCTGGGTTTTGTATTTGCTTTGTATTTATGACTCTTCAGCAGTAGTCAAGCTCCATCACTGGATTGTAAATTACTTTATTACAATATTAACAAATGCACCAGAATGTGGCAAATCCAGAGGTTTGTTTTCAATGTACACTGTAATCAAATGAGAACTGCTTGCATACAGTTGAACAAAGCAGACAAGGAACTTCTGAGACCTTGAACAACTATGTTAGGTGAGTTTTATAATGCAGGTAACCAACAATTTAAAACTCTTTGACTACAGTAAGGATTTAGGGATGGTTATTATTTCATTGTCTCAAATTGTAAAGATTTAACATCTTATTCTAGAGCAAGATAATGGGAGTGAAAACATTGAAAGGCAAAGCATTATTTTTATCAATTACTTCTCCTCTGAGTATGTAATCCTCATTTGAAAGAAACTTGTAAGAGGAAAATAAATCCTTCAAAACAATTTTCATAGCTACTCTCACTAGAATAATTTAGACTAAATACCTCATTATATTAATGCAAATTAGCTTTTATTATACAATGGATACCTTTAAATAAATCCTTGTCATTTAAATAAATTCAGGAATGTACGAGTACCCTACACATAGGAAAGGAAAAATGAGCTTTATAAATCATTAGAACTGAGCAAAAATATATATACATAAATGTAGTTTACATTTTGAATGTAGGTTAAGTGTAGGTATCAATGCAGATCACAGGGAAATGGCTATGGAGCTTTCATGATTTTCCTCAGTTCATGCTTTAATGTGGATGTTTAATATTAATTACCAGTATAACTTTTAGTTTCTATTTGACCACTTGACCATTCAAGGTCTGGTGTCACCTTAAATATGTATACAGTCCTGTTCTGAAGAGCTTACTACAGAAGAGGTCTTGTTTATCATACATACATCTTACCCCTAAGTGAAAGGCACTTGAAATGTTGATTTTTGTTCCAAGTGATACTGATTTGTCTTCTGTTAAGGACTGATATCCATAAGAAACAAAATAACCTTCTGTGTCTCCCTTGAACCCCTCAGGAATTATCTTCTTCTATTGCACATGGGGATACTATTAATTATTATAAGCTTAAAAACATTGCAATGATAATGTTTAATTACAACACTGTATCTATTCCCCTAGTTTATTACTTTTTTTTCAGTATTCCTGCTATATGTTTTCATCTCAAGTCTTTCATGAATTAGTCAAACTACAATGTAAGTACTAAGTATACTGTATTTTCTGTCTTCAAGAATAGACATCTTCTAATACAGTTAATATTCTTCCAATACTTTACAAATAATTACAAGCATAATTGAACTTGAGGACCCATATAATACAGTTCTTTAAAAACAGACAAACAGGCAAAGGAATTTTTTTATTATTGCTTTAAGAGAGAGGATTCCTCCTGAGAAGAGAAAACAAGACAAATAAAAGGACCACAACCCTGGACTTCAGAAGAATAGATTTTAATCTCTTCAGGGATTTGCTTGGAAGCATCCCACTTGAAGCCATCCTGGGGAGATGAGGCATCCTGGAGAGCTCACTGAGTTTCAAGGATCACCTCTTCCATGCTCAAAAATGGTCCATCCACATGCACAAAAAGTCATGCAACTGTGGCAGGAGCAACCTGACCTCTTTGAAGATGTCCCTGTTCACAGCAGGGGCATTGGGCTAAATGACCTTGAAAGGTCCCTCCCAACCCAAACTATTCTCTAATTCTATGATTTTATGATTCTCTGATTCTATGATTCTATGATTCTATGATTCTATGATCGCGAAGCCAGTCGTGATCTTTGAATGGTGCTTGGAGGAGGCTCATGAGGTCTGTAAGAAAGTAAAAGTCATTCCTATCTTTGACAAAGGCAAGAAAGGAAGGAACTACAAACCTGTCAGCCCGACTTCAAATCCCTAGCAAAGTAATGGAATCAAATACTCCTGGAAGCCAGTTCCTAATAGATGAAGGGCAAGAGTAGTGGGGACTGAGAGTAGTCAGCATGGATTTATGAAGGAAATACCAGTCTAACCAGTGTGACAGCATTCTATCATAAAATTCTATCATAAAACAAATTGCATGGTTTTTTGCCTTGGCTATAGCAAGCATTTTGTTGCTGTAGCCTATAACATCCTCATGGATAATGAAGTACAGGATAGGTAAGTAGACAATGTGGTCAATGTGGTAGACTTAAAACTGGCTCAACTGCCACTCTGAAAGCCTTGAGATCAGCCAGGAAATCCATCTGGATGCCAGCCACTAACAGACTACCCCAGGGGTCAGTGCTGAGCCAGTGTTGGTTAACAACTTCATTAATGAGCTGGACAAGAGGACAGAGTGCAGCCTCAGGTATAAAACTGGGAGAAAATGTCGATACACCAGATGGTTGTGCTGCTATTCAGAGGGACCTCAACAGGCAGGAGAAATGGGCCATTGATACTTCCTTTCATCAAAGAAGACGAGAAGCATCCTGGCCGCCATTAGGGAGAATGCTGCCAGCAAGCTGACCACTCGTGAGGCCACCTCTTGAGTGCTGTATCCACCTCTGGAGTCTCCAGTACAAGAAAGACACGGCCATACTGGAGTGAGTCCGGTGAAGGACCGTGAAGACAGTTGAAGGGATTTTTAGAGATTGAACATACATTGACTGAGAAGGGATGCTTAACTTCTAGAAGAGGGTGTTCGCTGAGAATTTTATCCATGTTTATAAGGATTTGATGGAGAGTAGTGAAAAACACAGAGCCAGATTCTACTCAGTGGTGCACAGTGACAGGACAAGAAGCAATGGGCCTAAATTAAATTCAACAAAGTCCACTTAAACTTATGAAGAAGTTTTTTTATTATTAAAGTGGTCAAGTACTGGCACAGGTTGTCCAGAAAGGCTTTAGAATCTACATCCTTGGAGATACTAAAAACCTGACTGGAGATGGCCCTGCTCTAGCTGACCCCTGTTGGACTGGATGTTCTCCAGAGATCCCTTGCAATCTCAGCTGTTCTGTGACTTGGTAACATTTACAAACACTGAGCTTCCTTTCAAAAGCAATCACAAGTGTGAAAGAAAGCCAAACTACATGGTCTATCTGAATATTTCACAGACTAAAACAGAGGGGTGTGAGTATTCTCCTTTGTGAAAAGTAATGAAGCTCATCAGAAGTAAACTTGCAGACAAAAGTTCACAGAGACAATTTGTTCTAGTCTTCTCAGTCTTGTTCTAACATTAAAAGGCAACAAAGCTGCCTGTTCAGATTTAAAATACGGTGTTCCTTTTGAAGGCTATTCAACAGCAACAGCTGGCAAAGAGGGTTTAGGGTTCAGTGAACATCAGGCAATATATATCACAGCTGTGAACTCTGAAAGGCTATTGATCCAGTAGCCTCTTCTAATTGCTAATGGAGGTACGGATATCCTAACTGACATGACACTAAAACTAATAGCTCCAGGCATCTGTAGAAGTCTCACAGATTTCCACTTTAACTGTAGACTCAAAAATTTTATCACAAGCATGGGAGAAAATCAAATCTGTCATAAAAGTACTTAAAAACAGAAAGTGGCACTTGATTAACATACATATTGTTATTTGTTGGACTTGCAGGTTCCTTTGAGAACCTAGAGAGTGCTTTTCTTGAAGAACACTTTACATTTTTCAATAATACTTTACAATCATAGACAATATTGGGGACATTTATGGATTAATGAAAAATCAATTAGAAACTCAGTCCTTGGTTCTCCAGATTTTCCCCCAAGGTCTTCATGCCACAATGGTTACTATGAGGATTAAAGATCAAGATTTCAAACTAATTTGTTTTGGGGTGTTTTTGATAGATGATTGATGAAAAACACTAAAATCCGAAGAGTTAATATATTGAGTCAACATTCTAAAGCACCTAAGTTAATTGGAACACTAAGCCACAATTTTCCCAAAAGCGATTTAAGGCCAGATTTGCAAAGACATTTAGATAAATACAGAGGCAGCCATAAGCAATTCATACATCAAATAATAAAATAGTATTAAATCCTCATTTACCACCCATAAATATTTTAGGTAATTATACAACTATTAAAATATGCTCCTCAGACATTATGAAACAACGGTTTGGATAGGATATCCAGGCACATGCAAGGGATTCAAGAGTCTTAACTCCAACAGCAGTCTCCAGGACTATGATTTTAAATCACTAAGTCACCTTGTAAAAATGGGACAGGCTTCAAAGTTACTTACATGCTTTTGAAAAGGCCACCCTTTTAGAAAATGCGTTAACATTTACCCAGCCTGGTCACAGTAGCTTGAAGAACATTAGATTTCAGAACCACAAGGATAGTAGGATCTTACCTTAAAAACCTATTTAGATATAAAAATTAATGATTATATGTAGGGCTCAATCTGAACACTAATTATGCAGTTTAGAAGCAATGCTAAAAAAAAATTAAAACACTAAGTCTGCAAAATTAACTATGCAGAGATTAGAAAATGTTAGATTCAAAATTTGCCTGTGTCACTTCACATTTGTTTTCAAGTGCTTGGGTGCCTTATTTAACTGTATGGTCATAAAATAGTTTTCTCTGAGGATCTACTTCACTCCGTGAATGACAGTGTCCACAAAATTAATCAAAGTTCTGTACTTAATGAGCCTATAACATGATTGCATGCAAATTTATATGCAAATGGCCAGTTGTGCATCTAAGTGGCTACTTGTATGTCATTATCTGATTTGCATGCATAATCACTGTAATTAGACACAGATTTAAAATGTGAGACCATAGTGTTTGCTGTTGAAAAATATGACTTAATTCATGTATTAGTCATGCCTATTAATCAATCATTTACTTACAATATGTTTAGATTAATCAGCTGCTCTTTGCATAACTTGCATTGCCTCCTTTCCTACAAGATTTATCCTGTTCCTTTTACCTAATCACTGTGTCTGTCATTCAGGAGGCAGAGACTACAGGCATCTCTGCCAAATAGCAAGCTGCCTGTCTTATGGCTGCAGTCTGTGATCTATGGACTCTCTACTCAGTTACCCCATATAAACTGAGAACAATCTTAAACTAGGACAGATCTTTGCATCAGAATTAGGTAATACCCACTTTTCCGAGTAATATGAGGTTCTATTCCTCCCACTGACATTTAACAAAAATTTTAAAAAGCTCTGTATCGGTTCTGAATTTCTACTCCTAACTGGCCCTTCCCCAGTGCAATCCAAGATTGAAACAGCAAATTCTATAGGTCAGAGGCTGAAAAGTGCAAGAAAAGCATGAAGACATGTTACTCTTTATCAAGCAAACATGCTGCATTCAATTTGGATGACCCGCTAACCTCATGTTACATTTTCCATTCCCTACATACTAAATTCTCAATATAGGCGAATCTATTTTCACTTTTACCTGAAGTATTAATGGGAGGGCCTGATGACCTCTATATTCTGCAGGGAACAGGCCATTACTCTTTTGTGATCCATATGGCAGTCTGTTCTGCTATATTATGCACTATTACCTGTAGAAACACCCATGGATAAAGGACAAGATATCAGCAAAACATACCATGCACATGATGTTCATTAAGCCTAGGGAAGCAAATAAAGTCTGTTATGTGGAGACCTTTGCCATGAGATAATTATTACGCATGCATTGATCAGAGAAAAACTGAAATGGAATAAAGATGTCAGCAGTGACCAACATTATTTCAAGGTGTCTGGAGGCATGCAGAAAAGTGTTCAGTGTTCCATTAGGAGCCTTGCAAAAGAAGAGTTGTGCATAAAAAAGGGTTGCCTGAGGCCATGAAGCTCGGTAATCAGTCAGGTACTAGTTTTCATGATAAATTAAAGTTGATTTTAAAATTTATCTAGTCTCATATCAACAGCCAGGTGGCAGCATGCTTCTGTGATGACCTTTTGTGAGACACATCAGTGATACCCCCCAACTTAAATTAACACCAAGAGAAAGACAAGGTGGTCTGGGAAAACAGGAGGCAACTGCAATGCACACCACTGCTCCACAGTTCTCATAATTAAGCTGGAGCCAACTCCAGAAAGAGACTATAGAGATTAGAGTGTTACTATGTGAAGATCTGACTGTGAGTACGCTTTTAGTGCATGTATTTAATTAGATTGTTACAATTAATGGCATGCAGCATCTGTCAGCATAATCCTCATGATAAACCTTCTTCAGGATAACTGTATCAAGCTAGAACAGAGACTCTCCCTGTTCTTTTCAACCATTCCTCAGAATGCCCAAATTACCTGACAATGCCTATGTGGCAAAAATTCATCTGACCAAGAGCTTTCCTGTTCAATCATGGGAAAATAAAATAGAGTTGCAATGTGTCCCCTGAGCTAATGCTGTTAGTATCACTAATATGATAATGTTAGCAATCCTAATCCCCACAGATTTTGTCTTGCTGGGAATGGGCATGACAGAACAGCACAAAATTCTGTAATTTGGTTTACATTTTTATGACATCTATGTAGGCCTTATAACATCAGTGTTTCACTGGCAGCAGCTCTACAAGTAAACTTATTGAGGTTAGGTCATGGATGTATTATGGAGCCATATGGTAACATACATGCAAACTTCATCCAGCATCAAAAGGTTTTGCTTTTTCAAATATTGCTAGTATAAACATTTTCTAAAAAAACTTGACACATTGCTTAGAATTCACATTTCTTGTTTTATCCCCATTTATTCATCTAACCTTATTAAAGACCTTTATGTAATCCAGATCCTCTCTCTAATCAGTGGAGGGAATATTAATTTACAAAGGAGCAACTAATTCTGCCAGTTTAAGAAAGATTAACTATTTCGTATAATTCCGCTTGGCCTGAGTCATAGCAAAAATTCAAAATAAACCACAGTAAAAAATGGTTAAAAATACATTTCTGAATGATGGCTGTTTGCTATACACCCTGAAATGACTGACTACATTACATACATCTACAAATTCTCTTGTATGCTTTTTTCACTCCTTTTATTGTTATTTCCGTTTATCTGAGTCATAAGGGAAACACAAACATTATCTTCTCCACTCAACTTTATTTCCATTCTCATTATTCTATCAGCAACCTGATAAAAACACTCCTTTAACTTGTGACAAGATCTATGCAAAGCAGGAAGAGATCATAAATCTATTTGAAATTTAAAGATAAACTGAAATATGCACACAGAAACTTACAGGACTGATTCATTAAAAAAGTGGTGGAGGAAATACATAGCTACTAACATCTGTTATGTGAAACTAAATCTATTTGTTCTTCTTTACAAAGATATTCACAAATCCTTTAATGCAGAGAAACATGAACATACAGGTGAGCTGGGAGGCAGATAGATCAAGAATAGTTGTGTGAAAGTGATACAGGGCTGCTGCTACCGTTGAAACGAGGTTGAGAAAGCAAGCTGTCTTTGCTTGTCTCAGCGCTAAGAAGAAGAGGTGTCCCTCTAACCACTTCTTCTGTAATCATCCCTACTTAGATAAAGATTTTTAGATTTTTAACAAATTTTGCTAAACATTTCTTGAAAAAAAGCATTTCTTTCTTCTCCCAAAGATTAGAAATTTCCAGAGGAATTTTTAAAACAGAGTTCTAAAATACTACTGAATCCTGTTAACAATTTGTCTAATACATCTTCCAAAAACAACCTCCCCAAAAATTATTGAGAGACATAGCTGGTTTATTTTGCATAGGTGTTTTTATTAAGTTTATTATGTTTTTTATAGATGTTTTTTGTCTTCTGAACATCTTGAGTTACCACTTGTATGTTTTTACTCCTTCACCAAACCAGGTAACCTGGACTGACCCTTCTTACAAGAAAGTTTGTGTCTTCTATTTGATTATGCTCCTAAAATATGGATCATAAAGCAAAATAAAATTATATTTTCACTCTTTTGGAATATCTTTAAGTATGGTTTGATTTTTGAATACCCTTGTGTTATTGAATACATCACCAGCTGAATGTTTTGCACTGGATGTTTTATAATTTCATCAATGTTTCCTCATGACAATAAAAACTGTATTCATAATTATGCAGACTGAGGTGTGGCAGCTTCCATTCCTTGCTGAAATGAAGAAATAAACCTGTGAAAGTTATCCACAGGCAATCAAGTTACAGTCAATCAACTAATGAACACTTTTCCTGTGAGCCTATTAAGTGCATCCCTGCATGAATGAGTATGAATAATGTCACTTACTGTATCTGAAGCAGACGACAGTTGAAGCAAGGGGAAAAAGCGAAGGCAATTTCCCAAAAAAAGTATTTTCAGCTTCACAGTGTGTGCTTTTAAAATAAACCAAGTGTGGTAGACAAACCTTGGCAAATTAAAATGCAAGGTTCTCTACTGTTCCACAAACCGTGCAACAATGATAAGAATTTTACTCGGAGACCTTAAGGTGTGTTATGTCAGCTGAAGGTTTTTTATTTTAAATGAAGTATCACTGAAGTGCTTGATGCGCATACATGAAAGGGATTTAACTTTCCATGTCTAAAGTCTATGGCTCACCTTCTGAGCAGCATCGCCTTCAATAAGAGGGAACGATCCACGGCAGTTTACACCACGATGATCTACTTCCCACTCCTCCTCCCAAAATGGTATTGGATATTTAGAAACACTCATTCCATTTGCTTCTCCAAATAAATGTATTGCACAACAGTTTATATACAATTGTAATTATTTTAAGTATCTCAATGTCTATATAAAAAAAACTGGTCGAGGTGACACAAGAAATGTGTTAGAGTATGTCCTTTACCTCATTGAAATATAAATTTATCTATTACTGTAGTGCTTAAAGATTCAGCTTACCTTCTCTTAATAGTTAGGATAAGTAACTATATCCTAGAACTCTATGTTCAGTCTACTAAAATTAATTTGTTCTGTCACCAGGCTCTGATAAGACTGTCAGAATGTAATTTTTTACTATATTTGCAGTCGTTCGCATCTCTCTCGGAGGTTTGCACTCTCACCTCACACACAGACCCCGGTGAGAGGTGCATAAAAGCTTAATGCTCAATTAATATGTTGTTGCTAGTTGTAAACCACATGCTCAGATCAGAGAAGGGTCAAGAAGAGAGGTCTGCTTGTACGACAAGCAAGAGACAAAGTTAGCACAAACTACAAGTATGTAAGAGAATACAAGCTCAGCATTTTGGAAAGAATTAGATGCCTCTAACTCAGCTGAAGGAAACTGGATGGGAAACAGCTTCAGATCAGCTCCTCTCTGATTTAAGTCACATACTTTATCCTCATTCTACCACTAAAGAAAACACTTTATCCATAGTTAAATTACAGGTTAAGATCGAGAGCCATCAGTTCCTTGACTAAAAATATCAGAATTTTTATACTCTCCTGCCATCTGAGATACAGAACTTCTCAAATAACACCATGTTGATTACAGCCAAAGAAACGAAAAAATTTTAGCTAGCCTTGGCAAATGGAACATAGGAAGGTTCAATTAAAAATGAAATCCCAATAATGAGCCTAATACAGGATCCTGACCTAGAGAGTGAAACCCATGCAGACAGTACTTGTTTTAGTTGTATTCCTATTATGCAATTATTCCCTTGCAAATTATTACATTTTCTGTGAAACCTTACACATTCATTAGCGCAGAAGCTGATACAGAATACCGCCAAGCTCCGGGCAGTTGTGTGCATGATGGAAGCACACTGTGCACAGATTTCAGCTAGAGCTTTCACTGCAAACTCAGACAGCAGTAGAGGAAAAAGGATTCTGTTAAACACCGGTTTTCCCCAAGTGCTTAAAGACAGCACTAAGGGGCTTCTTATCTATGTAGCTTTTGTCTTTGTGCTTTTTACAAAGGAAATGCAGATTCAGTGATGGCTGCATTCTCTTGTTCAGCATAGTGGCTGCTCTTCTTACATCACCGAAGGTCGGGTGTGGAGTGCTTGAAGTGAGCAAGCTTAATGTCCCTTCTGCCAGTATTTTTAAAAATCCTCTATATCGTGGTTGTTATACTTTATGTGCAAGTATGTAGTGCTGCAAGCAAGTGGTTAGTTTTCATTGTCTGTTACTATGATTCTATTGTTCATAATTGTCTTGCTAATTAATGATGCTGTCTAATTGTTATTGTATAACTGGAATGATTATGTAAAATGTTCAAACATGCATGAAATTTCAGTGTCATAAAATGTCACATAAAAAGCAAAACCCAGATGTTAATCCAAAACTGAATGTAGGTTTCAGTTATTTGGCACCTGCATTATTTTTACTCCCTGAGCATATGGATGAAACTTATTTTAATACACTCCATTTCTCATACAAATTTTAGAAATTGAAAAGCAGCTATGATTAATAAAAACAATTTGGAATGAAATTACAATGCCTGCTGAATGTCTTCTTGGGCATGTATGCAACGACAAATCAATTTCTAGTATGCTTTGTGACAGCTGAAAGTAGCTGTGCAACCCTTAAGCTGAAGTAGTTTAATTAAACCTTGGCATTTTAACAGAATAAAAGAAAATTAACTATCCTATTTCATTTCCCTATAGTGTAAACAGAGTGCATGACAGGCATCTGCATGATATATAATTAATCCCACCAGTCAAAAAATTCTTTCAAGGATAGCTATGAAGACTTCAGCTCATGTATACAATAAAGTTTATATCCCAAAGTTGCTCATTATGTATTCCTCAAATTACTTAATGAGATGATTTATTGTTGTACACACTGTGAAAGAGAAAAGTATGGCTATATATAAAAGTAGATGCATTATACATACGTATTTGTAACTTTAAAGATAACTAGAAGCAACTGCACCTAACAGAACTAGAGAAAAAATCTGCAAAGTACATTTCATGTGCTACAAAAACTGCGTGTAAGGAAGAAGTCATACTTTTCATTACATTTTAATAAAATATTTAATAAAATATTTATTCATTGGTTTGAAATAAGCATCAATGAAGTATGGAAAAAAGCATAGCATCTTTACTAATAACATTGAATGACATCAAAGTATATTATTGAACCGCAATTTATGTTTAAATTGATTTTAATAAGCAAGGGAATTCATAATCAAGCCAATTTTCACTTAAGTGATAATTGAACAGTGACAGCAGGATGACATACTGCTGCATGGTGAAGAAGAAGCAGCAGAAAGGGTAAAATATTTCCACATATCTCCTGAAGGGAAGAAAGAAATAAGCATGTAACAAGTTCTCAGCTAGCCAGGAAAGGTTTACTGCAATTTCAGATTCTGTAGGGTATTTTAACTGGCTTCCAGCTGGTGCCCAGAAGGACAGTGGTCTCCTACAAACCCTATCTCACACCCTTCTGATCCCATGCCTGCCTTGGATATGCTAGAGCACACCATGCCCACGTGGTTGTGTAAGCAGGTGAAGCAAGGCCCAGATCCCGCTGACAATAATGGAAGCATAAACCTTTAGTTTACAGTCAGATAGAGATGGGCAGTTGCATGAAGGTTTCAAAATCTCAAACTGAATCCTATCCTTAGAGCAGGAGCAAAAAAATGCACAATGGGGCTGAGCATACATCCACAAACAAGTGTCTAATGTCGTTTGAATTGTCCTATGTTGTCCAAGAAACCCTTATGAGAGAAAAGAAAAGGAGGGAAGGTGCAGCTGCTGGGTGCCAGGTAAGATACCCCTAGGGCATATTAAAGAGCACTGGACCCTACAGATGGCCGATTGACATGAGTCTTATAACATTTACATGGCTGTAAGACAAAACTGTGGCTCAGTGGTGCGCCTAATCTTACAGGGTTCTTGATTTGATGTAAAACCCTCTAGTCACCAGCAGTTCTGACCCTGCACATACTCAGAACAACTTGGCTTCCACAGCTCAGTGCCAGGATCCCACCTGACCTGAAGCGAGACAGATCAAACAGCCCAAAGGACCCAATATGCAAGCTCTGCACAGAGAACTACAAGTGTTTCTATTAAAGACCACAGCAAATGTGGTCGTGGCTCTGTTTCTCTCAGTAGCCTACAAAAATAAATGGACTTCGTCTCCCTCATCACCTAGGAATATATCCACTAATGTGTTTATGCAAATCAAGCTGCATTGACCAGTAGTTACCATAAAGTGGGAGCGGACTCTTCTTGGAGGTGAACTGGGATGGGAGGAGAGGAAACAGACACAGATTGGAACACAGAAAATTCTGAGCAGATATTAGGGGGGAAAAATTACCTTGAGGGTTATCCAGTTTTTGAACAGGTTACCCAGAGAGGTTGTCTACAGGCTCCGAGATGTGCAAGGCTCAGCTTCACATGGCCCAGAGCAACCTGACCTAATTAGACCTGCTTTGAGCAGGGAATGAACAAAGATGACCTCCAGAGCTCCTTTTAGGACAGAATTACTCTATGAAGTAATAATTAATTAATTTAATTACTTCATTAAAAAATAATGAATGAAGTAATTACTCTGTGAAGGTAATTTTAAGCATACGGCTTCAGATATACACATACTTCATTCACACTAGAACGCATCGATTTCAGTTAATCTTCATAACTAATGGAGACTCTACTTCTCAGTCTGAAATACAGGAACTTACTTTAGGTTCCATAAGGCGCACACAATGTGCAATCAATGATATGATTCTCCTCATGAAATCCAAAATAACACAGAGGCTAAGCACAGAGCTAAGAAACACTGCCCACAGAAGGATATCTAGCCTTTCATTGCTTCACTCCTCAGCACTTCTAAAGAATTAAACCAACATGCTCACAAACTCAGCAGTGGAAATACAGATCTTAGAAATAACAAGTTACTCAGAAACTACATTTATGCCTACAACAAAGCTGAGAGCTGAAAGTTGAACCAGAATTGGGAGTAGTGGGAGTTTATAGGAGATTTTAAAATATTTTTCCTACATTATGTCTACATAAGCAACTCTCACCTTTATTACATTTATCATAAATTAATTTGTATTTTGCAAAGAAAATTTATGTCCTGCACTAGTTACACAGAAGCAAGATCTACTTGGTCATCCTTTTCAATGCCATAAGTGTATTTTGTTTGAGAAAAAAAAATACGTTTAATACTAAAATAAAGTCCGAGACACTTTTTTTATTTTTAACAGAGAAAACATGCTAAAGAATTCTACAGTTTAATAGAGGCTTTCCTCACAGCTATTTCATCTCAATTACTGTTCCTGAAAATTCTTGTATTTTCATGAAACTGGACTTCAATTTTGCAACAGTAGCCACAACTCTAAAGTAGCTATTTTATTCTGGCTGCCATTTGCTATAATTCCCTCCTTTTCAGTGGGAAATTTTCTGTGTCTTTTCATTGTGTTTCAGAACAGCAGAAGCACAGGACTGAGGGCTACCAGAAGCTCCTGTATTCCTTTAGAAGTCATAAGTGATCTGCCACACTGGAATCTAACTTCAGAATCTTTCTGAACTTCTGTAAGAATATACAGTAGAAATTCTACTATAAGCAGATAAGGGGCAATTTGGAGTGTACTCTGTCACTCACCTCTCATAGAAGAATGCAGCTTCAAATACCATTGTAGCCTCGAGACTGAAGGGTGAAAGTTGCTGTAATTGGGAACAAGCAATTCTGAAAGACTCCAAATTGTTTGGGGATTTCATAACAGTCCAAATTTTTCTTCTTTGAGTCAGGACAGAAGTAATGGCACAGCAAAGAGGGCACATCACTATTCCACCTGTGAGACTGTGGGATAAGACCTGAGCATGTTTCTCGTGGACTATTCTAAACGGTTTTATCTTTAGGTACTATTAAGGGACTCCTCTATGCATTATCGTACATAAAGTAATGGTCCACACTGTAAATATTTAGCCATATATATAACTGAATATACTCAGAACAACAGCTGAAGTGAGTTGTATATATTCCTAACAGCCTGCAAATAGGATAGTATTTATGGCCTTTTCATGGTAGTAATAATACTATGTATTAATTTGTCTTTACACTGATGGTTGTAATGGGCAATATTTTTTTTCTTTATTGTTATTTACTTTCCTTATGCTCCTTCTTGGGACATGCGTTATCCATATTAAAATTTCTTAAAAGTAAAAAGTGAAACAGAGATGCACATAATAACATAAACTAAACTGAAAATTTTATGACAGATATAAGACGCGATAGCTGAGGTAATTCCAGCACAACTACTGCACAGTAAAAGAATGATGCAAAACAACATTTCAGTGTAGTAACATAGCTGAAGCACCAGATTTATTACTACCATTACTCGGTAGGTTTAAAAGACATACAGTGAGCATGAATTCATCTAGACGACACAAGAACTAGTGAGTCAACAAACCGATTCCTCTTCAGGGCTGTGTGACATTCTTGCTAAAGTCTGAATAACGGCACAAAAGAAATTTCAAAAGTACTGATTACTATTATAAAGCCTCCAAGGAATTCACATTTCCATAGATATTGTCATGAAAGGACATTATTCGGCTGACAGTAAAGATTTGAAAATAAAATTGTTATGCCACATGCATGTTGATAGCAATTTGGCAAGAGATATAGTATAATTTAGATAGAAGAAATAAAAGCAGAACCAAAGCAAAGCAGAAAACCCTTGTTAACAGTGCTTCTAAACCCCCTTTTCAGAAGGATATTAAAGGGCTTTTTTATAACCACTGCTAGAATACCTACAACAGAGATCCATCTTCTTTGTATGACTACAGAAAAAGGTTCTAATAATTTCAGGAAATAATCCCATTTTTTTAAAAAAAGAAAAAGTCAAGTCTTAGTTGTCATATTTGACCAGTTTAAATATAATACACTATTTTACCATATGTGATTGTGAGAAAATTACTTTTTCAAGCAATTGCCACCCTACTACAATTGCTTTACAATAACAGTTTCATGCTTATGAACCACCTTTACCATGACACTACCAAAACACTTATCCAACTACATTGTATCACTGACTGATTTGGTTTAAGCAGGTAGAATTAAAAAGTAATTTTTTAAAAAAATTGTTAAAAATTTCACTTAGAGACAATGCATGACCTACAAGACACATTTTGTGACAAAATGGGTCATAATAAAGGGTTATTTTTAATGAATAATACTGTATTTAGAACTGCAATATGGCATTTAAAATCCAATTAGTTGATCCCCTTCTCCACAGATAGAGGGGAAAAAAAAGATAAAATAGCAACTGAAAAGAAAATAATACAGTATAAATTGGTACAGAACTGGTAGAAATGAGAACTGTGTTCATTCTGCTAACAGTGCATTCATATTGGTCAGATATAAAGGGCAGAAAAAGACAAGCAAAATGTGTAGTGTGAATTAATTATAGTAAAATTGCATTGAAGCAAGAAATCTTTGGAAGCGTACATTTGAATACAAGAGGAAAAAATCTTAAGAGGGCTGAAAGGGAAAAAAGGAGGCAAGGAAGGCATGCAAAAACCTGCCTGCCAGGAATGACGAAGGAGAGTGTCCTGTCTGGGTTTCCTCTTGGTTGGATCTAGCAGGTTTGCATTGAAAGGAGCCTTGGACTGAACCAATACCTACACTCTGGGTCTCCAGAAAAGGCTGCAGACCTTAGTTTACAAACGAATCCTGAAATTATTGCCTAAGTGCCTGTAGACTCAACAGGAGCAGCCAAAAATCTTCAAAAGCAGTTTTCAGAATGCTCAGGATGCACTTAGCTATTTGTTGGCTATATAAAGAGCGTAAATAACTTTGAGAGACAATCATGGATTCCAGATGCAGTACGAGAAACAAAATGGGCAACAGAAATACCGAAGAGGAGCATGTATGAATTTCTCAGGAGCTTGGGGTTAAAAGAAGCACAGTGTAATTCACAACTTAAAGGTTGCCCATGGGCTACAGCCCTCTGGAGCTTATACCTAGGCTGGGCTCTTTTCATGGGCACTGGGTCTGAATATGAAGAAACACCTTGTCATTCTATCCCTAGATTTCAAGTGGGGAGCTATTACTGATGCCTGACCATGCAGCTCGGATAAAGCCCTGTCTTTCTTGAAGGGGAAAATATGCTGTCAAAGGCTTGCTTTATGTTTTGTATAGGTCCTCACAGATAAAGCAGGTCAGATGACACATAGCCACAGAACAGTTGCTGCATCCTTTAGCCCTGAGACAGACCACTATGCATTTTTCAGACTTGAACTTACACAGTTGGACAGTGTCCAGGGAGATGGCCTTATAGAACCCCCTAAGATTTTTTTCCTCAGAAGGAAGCTGACCACTGAGGCATAATTCTTAAAACATTAAGAACTCTAGGGCAATTTTTTTGTTTTGTTGTTAGGAGGTTTTTTGTTTGGTTGTTTTTTTTGGGGGGGGTCATTGTTATTTTTTTTAACTGCTTAAAAACAGTACTGGATTTGTAGCATGAACCACAGAGATTTCCCAGAGACAACCTGGCTATTTCACAGTCCAGTACACAAATTTTGAAGGGTAGGGCTATGCTGGCAGATTAACAGTTACATGGCACATGACAGCACACTGAGAAGTCATAGCACAACCCAAAGGCTGCGTCTGTGGAGAATGATGAGTAAGCTGCAATGAGCCAGCTGAGTACAGATGGATCCATGCCGTCACTATGAGCTATTCCCAACTCTGACCTTGAGTTTCTTTATTGGGAAAGCTATTTAGCTTCTGTCACAGCTGAGTGGGAATCCAAAAAAAGACATAAGCAACATGGCCAATGAGGGGTGGATGGGGGGTGGGGAGAAGGTGAACTCAACTGTTTACATGATGGTATAGATGCCACAAACCTGAACTGATCAACATGTTAGCCAGTTCGCTACAAACCCAAATATCTTTACATTTATGTCTCACTCACTGCTTATTCCACTCTACAAGCAATCTGTCTTCAAAAAGAAAATACAGAGTGACTCAGAATAAATGTGTTTTCTTCAGGGAGTTTATAGTTGGTATCCATAATACAACATTTCATTTTATATGGAACAGATTCTTCCGCACCAGTTATTAATACCATTGAATCTAGGTGATCAACATATCAAATTCTAATGCTGTCCCAGTGATCAAAGCGTGCTGTGAGCATTTTAACCATACCAAGAATTTTTAAAATATACTTTGGATTTACAAATCCATGTGCAATACGGATTATGTTAACAAGTATAGAGTATGTTAACAAGTACATATTTACAAGAAAATGACTGAATTTTCCACTGATTTTGATTAAACTTGCTAGTGTATCCAGAACAATAATTTGCAGTTCATTATCTCAAACTCAGACACACAACAGTTCAAGGAACCAAAAGAGATTTGTTACACACAATACAAACTGGTAGCAAACAGCACCTCTGAGCGCAGCCTTTCACAAAAGATTTCCTGATTAGCTACAGATCTTCATAATGACCACCAAAAAACCCAGGGATGACAAAGCTCAGAAATTACTTGAAAATGCTGATCTCACCTTGTTTCATGTATACAAGATTTTCACCAGTCATGAGCAGCAGCTCCACAGGTAACTGCCAGAGAACTTCCAACTCCTATGAACAACCAGTTAAACATTTATTTTTAACCATCATTATTTTCCCCAATACTAAAACAGCAACTGGAAGTCCAGACTGGCACATCATTTTTATGCAAGAGATGGCTACTGAAGTATCATCCTCTAGATCTCTGGTAACAACTCCTACAAAAATTTCTACATACATACAAAATATGTAAAATTAGTTTTAGACATTAGTACAGTGGTAGGATTGATGAGCCACAAGAAGAAGGAAGATTCTGCACAATAAAGGGCAGGAAGAAAAATGAAGAGAGAAAACCAAAGGGAAAGATATAGATTACATAGTCCTACCCCAAAGCAGGCTAGGATACCTTTTCTTTTTTTTCTTTTACCCAATCCAATCTATACCCTGGCTAGCCTGCGCCTACAATACTTTGCTTATTGTAAATCACTCATACAGCAAAAGCCTTGAGCTGGACACAAATTTACTACAGTTCACTACAGCTGTCTGACAACAGCTGAGATACAAGGGGTTAGAATAGACCAGAATAAAATTCTGACTTAAAAAAAAAACCAAAAAAACCCAAAACCAACAAAAAGTACTTCAGAGTGTTGTAGGTAAAAAAGTTGCAGGAGGTCAATGGAGGAAGGAGTTATTCCAACAATAAATTATCATCTGGATGAAGAGATTAATTTGATGTTCAGCATTTTTCCCTCTCATTTCTGCAATAAATACCTTAATGACACACTTCAGCGTAAACACAGTAATTTCTACTCCAGTTTCATGAACCCCAGTTTGTATCCCATCGTATCTCAAGTTATTTTCCACATGAGGGGCAGTAGACATTCCTGGGTAGTTCAGTTCAGCAGCATGAACTTCCAATCAGTAAACACTAAAAGCAATGAATCTACATGCCCATACATTCTTCAGACTAGGTTGGCTAAAAGCTAAAGCTCAGTTCAGTTCTCCAAGGACTAGGACAATACCAAGTCTGTAGGAAATACTGCTTTTCCTGCTAGTCCTGGATGGTCAGGGTCCACTTTGCTACTTTACACTGGTTGTAAAGGTGAGGTCACCTTGGAGAGCTTGAATCCAATTCTCCACTACCCATGTGGGATGGCACAACTTGCCAGAAAATGGTAACATATACTGCACAATTCTTACAGAAGAAGTTTCTGGATAGGGTGATTTCTATCCCATATAGAAGCAATACTGCCACTCCTTTCAACCAAAAACTTCGTGTGTTCTGCTCAGATGCACTAGCTCTTTCAAGGTGGGAATTCTTTTGATCTCGGGGTTCCTTCTTGTCGAGCAATACCTGCAGTGCTTATTTCCTACTTTTCCAGTGTTTCCACTTGTGCATATTTCCCCTAACTTAAATCCCCTCTAAGTTAAAATCACTTCCTTAGTGACTCATTTTTCTAACCTCTAGGGTAAGGTAGCTAAACTTCTTCTCCATATCCACCATCGAAGTTTCACATGTATTTCCTGCCAAGCCCAGTAAAATTTTGGCTTCCTCAGAACCCTTATTTCTTAGTCTCTTCACCTTCCCAAACCCTGCCTTTGCCGACGTACAGGATACATTTTCCCCTTTGTTGCCCGACAATCCTTTCCTACTCCTCTCCTCTTCAGTTATCCCATTGGTATTCACTCCTCTCTACCCTTCTGAACACCCTCCCAGCAAAATTTATCAGGAAAAAATGTATTTATCATTCGTCTTCCCAATCCGCACGTCACCCTTCTTCTGTCTCGGTCAGTTTCCCTCTTCACCTCCCTGATCCCTTTTTCTTCTCCTAAACTGCGCAAACCCATATTCTCACAATCTCCTCCGGCATCTGCCCTCTAGCTCCTTTTGTGCTCTGCACCACATCTGTCCTGCCCCGGCTCCTAGCACACATCCCGAAGCCTCCCCAGGCCGTCCGTCCCACCCCGAGGCCGGTCCCAAACTCCATCCCCGGCAGCGAGCGAGGCGCGGCGGTGCCAGCCCAGCCCGGCGCTGGAGCCGGGGCGCTCCGCCAAAGCGCCGAGCTTTGGGATCGGGGCGCCCTCCAGAGGCGCCGCCGAGCCCTGCCCTGCCCTGCCCTGCCCTGCCCGCCAGAGCCGGGGACACACGGCAGGGACTCGGTGCAGCCGCGGCCGGGAGAGTCCCTGCGCTTCCCGCGGCCGGAGAGCGCAGCCCGCCCGCAGCCGCTCTGTGTCCGCTCGGCGACTGGGGCGGAGAAAGGGAGGGCGTAGCTCGTCTCCCGCCCCCTGCTCGGCTTCTCCTCCTCCTCCTTCTCCGGGGGTCCGCCCTCTGTTCCTCCTTCCCTCCCTGCCGCGCCGGCGAGACCGCGGGAGCGGCGCCCGCCCCGCCAGGGCGAGGGAAGGCGGCGCAGCCCGCGGGCAGGAAGCTGGATGAGGACGTGGGTGCGGGCAAGGCAGCCCCTCGGGCATGAAGGGGACCGCGGGGACGCTGCCCTGCCCTGCAGCCGAGCGGGGACATCAGGTAAGCGCCCCACACGCCTGCCCGGCCCGGCCCGACCCGACACGCTGCCAGTGCCGGGAGAGGGCAAGCGTCCCCGAAAGTTATCCTGCGGCCGCGGGCCGAGGGGCGAAGGGCAGGGGAGGCGGGCGGGAGGCAGCCGGCGGTGTAGGGTGGCACGTCGGTGTGTTCGGCAGGACCCGCTTGGTGCTCCGGTACCCCAGCGCGGTGCCCGAAGCTGTGCCTCTCCCGCCGGGGCGAGGCGTGCGGCGCCGGCATCCCGCGGCCCCAGCGGCTCGGCACTGGTGTCAGCGGCCGTGCCGCGCCCCGCAGAAAGTTTCCAGCGGGGTGAGGGGCAGAGAGAAGCGGGAGAGGGTCACCGCGGGACGGGAGCGTGGCGAGGGAGAAGCAGCCTTTCTGTGTTGCCGTGGGCAGTGGGTGCCGCGGCTTGCCCCCGGGTGGCGGGAGGGTGCTGCCAGCAGTTCGCTCAACTTGTTTCACTCCGGCGTTGTGCTCTCTCTGGTTTGTTGCAGAGGAGTAGGATCAAGTATCCCTGGAGGTGTAATGTCGGCATCTTTAATGGCTACATCTTATTCTTCTGTGAAATTTACCTACCTCCTTGTATCAGTTTAGTAATGTTTAGGAAAAACAAACTGCAAAGTCTTACCAGAAAGAGATGAACAGCAGTACGCCTAAGACTTCAGTAGGTTTGTTATGTTGTATGACGTAACAGTAAATGCAACTGCTGTTCTTTTTGAGTCACATTTCATTGGGACTTTTTAGCTGAACATTTGTGGATTAAGCAGACACTTTTAATAAAATGTGTGAAACATTATAACGCTGTTGGAGATCAAATCCCAGTTTAAATGTTTCGCAATTATTTTCTTCCCCCTTTGCTCGTAATTTATGTAAAGGACAGACTCAAATAGTTTGGTTAGTTCTTCTGAAGTAACTTAAGGAATCAAAAGTGAACAGAGCTCAACACAGAGGTTCTAGGTACCTTTGATACAAAGCAAAAGAACAACATTGAACCACTTTACAGAAAAATAACTAATCAAAAAATCTGTACCTTGGGAAGCCTCCTTCGTTCCCAGCCTGAACGAAGACATGTACATTGCAAACTGTAGTGAGAGTGGAAAGATTCAAGTCATTTCAAATGAGGCAATTTCCCCTTACAGAGAATGCTCTGCACTAACTCTCTTGCTTAACTGGAGATAGTCTACCTTGATAATCAGCTGCAGTTCCGTTTTACTTAAAAATTTTCAAATACCGAGGCAATCTCACAATATTTGTTGCAAAATCCAAAGGAAAAACTTAAATGCAATGAACCTAATTTCAAGAGATCAAAAAAGTATGAGTAGCTTTTTGGTGTGGGTGTTTATTGTCTTGGTTTTGGGGGATTTCTTGGTTGGTTGTTTTTTAATAGAACAAATCTGAACCAAATTTAGGGGAGCATTTAAAAGCAGACTAGGTTTAGCAATGTACATCTGTTGCTGCAGGTAACGCCTGATTGTCGGACATTGATAAGGCACCATACTTAAAGTGATTTTCAGGTTGGGACTTTCCTTAATAAGCACATGGATATATTCCTTAAGAAGGTCTATCACAGTTAATGGCCCAATGCAGCTCTAAGACTGCTTTACATATGCTCAGGCTTTTATTAATGGACTTTTTATGTTGCATTAAGCTGGGAGAGGGCTGAGGAAATAGAAGAATAGGCATGTATAAAACTTGAAATGATTCTCACTTTTGTGCGTTTTGTTCACTGGTTGGGTTTTTTTATTTTTTCTTTTTCATTGTCAGCTTCAAATACAACATCTCTCTGGGCTTTCATGCAAGCGGCAGGTTTTATTAAACATATGATACAATTTTCTATTGTAAAATGTTCTGTAGTTCTTACTTCCTTGAAAAGATATGGCTTGGGAATTATCATTTTTCTTGACAGTATGACAGTTAAAACTTGGTTTGCATAGGAGCGAGCATGTGTAGTGTGTTAAAAGGAGATGTCATTCTGAACTGTCTGACTAACTTCTCAACGTGTTTTTTTTAATGAAAGTGAATATATTGCTTGTAAAATCACTGCTAGGATGTAACTAAGAGGTAAGGATGAATTAATGTAGTGATGGTGGGTCTAACTTAAGATTTTTAGTATAGTTTTAATATTTAGAAGCCTATGGATTTAGTGCCCAGTTCTGTAACCAGATATTTGAGTTAATTTTATTCATATCAGCATTTCAGTTAAATTCACAGAAGTACTGGTACTTTAGCTATGCAGAGATGGCATACGGATTTTTTCCTATTTAGAATATACTGAAGCAAAATGTTTTGTTTGCCAGTAAGATATCTGTTCTGATAGCGTGTCCAGATTGTATATAGTGATTATTATCAAAAGCTGACAGAAGCTCATGTTAGAAGTCAGAAGCTTATATGTGGCTGTGTGTTCAACAAATATTCTTTTACAGCATGTGAAATCTTAAGCAATGAAAATGGCCAGGTGAAGCAAGTGAGGCATATAAAGTGCCATTAAGGTATGGAAGTGTGGGAAGTTAGGTAAAGGGGCAAAAAAAGAGGAGGAATTTAGGAATTGAGGGTTTGGTGGTTTGTTTGGGTTTTTATTTGATGTGGTGGGTTTTTTGTTTGTTTTAGGGGGCTTGTTTGGTTGGTTTTTTAACATGAACATTTGCTCTGAAACCAAACTTACCTGCTTTTGAAGGTAATGCAAACGTTGAGGATTTTGGGTAAAGGTGTACATGAAGAAACAGGTGAGGTATTTGCTTTTACCTGAAAACTATGGTTGCTTGTACAGCTTTTTCTCTTATACTTCCGTTTGCAGATCTTTTACTGCTATAGTTAAAGGCTTCTCTTAAATCATGATAGAAAACTTTTTACTTCATTGTTAAACCCATCTGGTGTGGTTGGAGTAGATGAAATCATTGTGGAACTAGTTAATTGTGTGTCGTGTTTTTACAGAAGCAAGAAACTGATATAAAGTGGAATATACTGGCTAAAGAAAATTGCGTCTTAGTTACAAGTTCAGTTCCCAGGCAGCGAGAAGTACATATGATAAATCTGCAAAAAGACAGGGCTAGATTTAGGGAAAGGATTCCTTCTGGTCACCACAAACAAGTAATATTCCTGCAGAATGAGCTTTTGCTTTGCATGCCCATTCTGGGTGTTTTTCCCTGTCATCTGTTACATTTCCACTTGTTTCCTCTCAGCTGAAAGACTCCTCATTATTTAATTTTTGCTTTCTTTGTCACCTTTTTTAGACCTCTCATAGTTAATATTTTCTGCTGAATTCCCCTAATTTCTTCCTTTATTCCTTAGGTAGAGAATGTTCTATAAGGAGATTACAGCTGCAGCCTTACCAACAAGTAAACTGTAAAGATTAGTTTCAGTTCAAGGTAGTGTGTTGTCTTTTATGCAGTATTGTATTGCTGATCATTTTTACTCATGGTAACTCTAACCACCTAAATACCAGTGTAGCTACATGCTGTGTGTCCTCATCTGGTATTTTCTCAGTTGATTATTCTTAGTTAAACTATTCACCTTCTTTAATTGCATCTTAATTTTCTCCTAGATCATGTTTTCAGTTTAACATCATTATTCTGAGTTTTAGTCCTGTATACCAAGATTTCTAGTTCTGGCTTCTAGATCTTGTTGGCCTAATGCCATGCTCAGACGTAAAAGCTATACTCTGTCACTTCTCTTATTAATAAAGTGATTAGTATCTATCAGGAAAGACTAGGGGAGCCTTCTCTTAATATGGTAATGTAACCTATTTTCTTAATTAACCAATGTAATGGGTTTCAGTCCATGAGAGTGTATAAATATGGGTGTTACTGTCTTTTAGAAACTATTATGAAGTCCAAAGCAGGAGTAGTATGTATTTGTTTAAGAAAGGTTTTGTTGCAAAACATTACAGCTTTAAAAGGAAGGAGGCACTTTAAAGTACCTTTTAATTTAGAAATTCGTTTTAATACGTTTAATACAATAGTTTTACTGAGCAACCAAATACCTTTTCAGGTCAAAATACTCCTGGGCAATGTCCCTTGCAGTCATATCATCTGTACTATTTGCAATTAAAATGCTGTACACGAACCTCATGAAAATTAACAAGGTAATATAAGTGCTAGTTTTACTTTTTAGTTTCTGACAATTATTTGTAGTAAGTGACTTTAGTCACCAAATAATGGGGAACATTATGTCAAATTATTGAGCTGTTTGATCAACTACTATGCTTTAGATAATTTTTAAAGGTAGTTCAAATTTAACATTTGTACACATTTCTGAAAACATTAGAGGAAAACTACAAATAGTGTTAAGAAAACTGATTCTCTGTTGGGGTGTATGGCACTGAAAACCTTAACAATCTATGGTCTTTTATGAAATTGTCATTATATTAAATTTAATGTTATATTTGCCTGTTTTCTACTAAAATGTAGACTCTTAGATTTAATGGAGTGATTCTGAACATCTAATTATTTTTTTTCCACTTCACTGAATTGACTCACTGTGATGTTCCAAATTAATATATTTGTCAGTATTGCTGTCAAGTCACATTACATGTATCAGCATCTGAAACTGAAGAATTACTTTTGGAAATATCAACATATGTGAGTCATACAAAAGTACCCAAATAAATTCCTTACTTATGGTTGTGCATTAAACATTTGGTACTTCTGAGAATGTATTTATTATAAATAATTCTGAAAACTTCATAATATCATGTCTGTATAAACCTGGAGAGATAGGTTCTATTTGTTTTATAAGAATTGCACTATGGAATTTGGATTTTGTGTATTGAACACCCTTGCTGTCTATTATAATCAAAAATACTGTAAGAACATGGTTTTCCATGTTGTAGAAAAGTAGATAGCTTTTAGAATAGGAGTTTTGAGGAAAAAGTTCCAAGATTCAAGAAATTGTACGCTGTACACTGAAAACCCCATTCATTAATCCAAAAATTACAAAATAACATAAAGAAGTTGATTCTAAACCAGAAATTTATTGGATTTCAGAAACAAGGAATTAGTGTCCATAAGTATCTGTCAGTTTTCCCAAGTTATTTATTTGCTAATGAGGAATTGTAAACTAATATGCAACATTATTTGAGAAAAATGTTGTATGTGAAAAATCATAGCATAGTACTGGTTCCCTGACTTGATTTTCTTGGACACAGCACTTCTTCAGGCCGTGAAGATTTTTTTCTTGGAGATTTGAAGACAGCCGTATTTTTTACATACAGAGGTGCATATGCACATAAATAAAAAGGGTTTTTCCTGGTGCTGATTGCAAAACTTGGAAGTACTTAAATCAAACAACCAAGGAAAGAGAAACAAAATGGAACATCTGGCTGATAAAATAAATTTCACTGGAATCTCTTAATCCATTCTCAAAAACGGACTTCCCCAAATGATTTGAGAAAAAAGTTTGTAACCAGTCTTAAGAAGACTGCAATAGCAGCCATTGTGGAAGTCCAGAGACATCCTGCCTCCTCCTTTTTATTGGAACCAACACTGAGTTTTGAAGCCTTCTATTCTTTGGAAAGAAGGTTCAGTTTTTAGTAAACCATTTGCTGTGTCTTGGCAGTGGTCAGAGTCATTTATTTGGCTGAAGTGCAAGGTCATATTACTTCTCTCAGGACATTTCACTGTTGGATGAGCTGTGTTCTTCATGGATCTAGCAGGAAGTCAAGGGTTAGGGTTCTCAGGATCTTTTAAGGAATGTGATGAGCTTACTAAGCCTTTAGGCAATGGGATCTTCTTCCCTTAGTTCACTGGCTGGCTAATGCAAGGTCCTCCCAGAAGTCATAAAATCATAGAATGACTTGGGTGGGAATGGATCTTTAAGATCATCCAGTTCCAAACCCCCTGCCATGGGGAGGAACACCTCTTACTACACCAGGTTGTACAAAGCCCCCTCCAAGCAGACACCAGAACATCCCAGAAGAGTTAGGGATCATACAGAGTCTCTGTATTATTGGAGGCAATCATACTCATAGTTAGGGATTGCGATCTGCATGGGGGAACACGCAGGAATATGTGCAGGAGTCTGAGTTTCATCAACTAATGTGGAACTGGCTGTGACTGTGCTGCCAATGTAATTGTTAGATGCAGCAAGCACAGTGCTGTGGGAAGATGTGTGCAGAATCTTTGCTTATTGTAAAGACATAGTTTTAGTGAGTGACACCTGGACAGATAGCCTTCAGAGAGCCTTCTACTGTAGTCTGATTAAATCATCTTGTCAATTATGGTGTTTTAATTTAAGAACATTTAGTGCTTTCTTCTTGTTCAGTCTGTGTAGAGAAAGTTACAGTATTAAATGTAGTTGGTCTGAATCACTTATTACACCTTTGAACTTAATAGTCATGTTAAGTTGTGATACTGCTTGGTTTAAATACCACTTAAAAAGGGAAAAAAAAAAAAAAATCTGTGCTTTGGGGGTTAAGTACACTCACTCATCGTGGCTTTTTCAAGGGTGGAGTTACCATGACATTTCAGTCAAGTTTTGCAACAATTTACCCAAGATGCCACTAAGGACTTTCTCTGTTCCAAAAGATTATTTCAGGTTAAGCATTGTAGACATTCTGCAGTTCTTGATGCGACTGAACATAGCTTTGAAAGCTACAGCAATATTACAGTGTAGCACAGGTCTTTATAAGTTCTATTGCAAGGGTGTACATTAAGAAATTGAAAATGCAACTAAAAATACTGCATTTTAAGGAGTACAGTTGGTTTCATGTTACTTTTGAGCATTGCATGTTTAGGATACACCAGACTTGAGGCTACTGAAATCTTGAATTCTAACTTCTAAAAGGAAAAGCAAAGTCAACTTTACTTAGATCAGCAGTGAAAATTGTGCCTGTCCTCCAAACAAATTAACAGGGCTCCAAGAAAACCACACATATTTATGGGAAAAGGTATTTTTTTGTCTTCTTTAATAATACCCTTTTGTTAGCACATGCTGTCTTCTTAACAGCACATTTTACTGATGGCTGAGAGCAATACAGCAGTCTCATCAGGCCTGCCTTTTTAGGGGAAGTCCTTATGCTACTTCTGAAGGGTCTGCAGTAAGCCATCAACATGGGCTCTTAATACTGTGTAATTAGGATATGTGTATGATTCTGCTCTTTGTCCGTATCTTGTATCTTTTTCTTGTATCTTGCCTTCCTAATCCCTATTTAGAGATTTTCCAAGAACAGGGATCGCTTGTATTTTCTTAAACACTAGCATTTGAGTAGTAAAGGAAGTATGCATAGATTGTAAAGAAATTTTCACTGTCATTGCTTTCTTATTCCCTTAAGATTAATCATTTCATTAGACAAATGAAATAGCTGTGCTAAAAGGAAGCATCCCTCCCTCTCTTTAAGTATGGTGCTATGTATCTCTTTTATCTACTAGTTAAACCTAATGATTACCAAACTGTTCTCAGTTTTGGGAGTATTTTGTGGTAATCTCTCCAAGACACGTCTTAATATTTTTTCTTGGGATTTTTACTGTCATATAATATCTCGTACACTACATGTACTGAATTCTTTGGAATATTTTGAAGTTATATGTTAATTATGGCAATTTTTGTCAGGACCTGTATTCAGGTTTTTTTTTTTTTGTTTGGTGTTTAAATGGTAGGTTAACTTTCAGCCAGTTGAATCAGTAACCCAAACTAAGCATCCATTGTTACCGTTTGCTCAGCTGAGTCCAAAAATATGCTAATAAAATATCCATTCAGTCCTCCATTCAAAAAAAAAAAAAGTGTGCCCAAGCATGCCAGTGAATTCTTGTCTCAGGTTGCTTGTATACTTGGCACCTATATCTGCACCTATGTCTTTGAGCATGCCAGACCTTTATCTGTGATGAATGCAAAACTGATTGAAGACATTACACTGACAGATAATAATTTTTGGGCATGCGTGCTGATTCATGTATTCTCTTTATTCCTACCATCAAGCTAGTGAGGAAGTGCAGAAAATTTTGCCATTTTTCCAGCCCACATTTCCAGCAGATATTTGCTGCATCTACTCTTGGCTGACAGGCTTACTTCAAGGTCCATGCCTATACAGAAATCAGCACCTCATGCAAATATCAAAGAGTTGAGGCCATCTGTGAAATCTGCTTCTCATCTATCCATCATTAGGGTTTATTGATTGTACTGTCATTTTCAGGTATAATCTCTGATCAGGGTCAGTCTCTTTCCTGTGAGTACTGCAGCTTTCAGCCCACTGTGTAAATGATGAGCATGGACTTGAGTCTTTTTGCAAAGTGTGCAAAAAATCATAATTAACAGCAGAAGTGACTAGACTAAAATAATTTTTATGGCTGCATGTAAAATCCTGTTTTCATTTTAATTGCAGCTCCATAAGGTTTTGGGAAATTTAGTTGTGCTATGGGAATACACTTTTGGTTGAGTTCTCTACAAGCTTACCTTACAGCTATGTCTACAATTCACTTTTTTTTCCAGGCAATTTTTTTTTATTCATGTGGCAAAATATTCTAAAAAAGTTAATATAGTTAGCACAAGATTACTTCTTGGCACTTGAGTTTGTCTTGGCAGGTTGAACTACTATGTGATTTTTCCATCTCTTACTAATGAGTTGTGGCAGTATTCTCCAACTACAATGCCTTCATGAAAGGAGTAAGTTAACTAAAACCATCAGCAATCATATTTTTTCTACTTTACCAGCCACTGGGAAAAACAAAGAAAATGCATACCTGACAATAAGTAGCTTGACTGAAGTTGGTTGTAGTAAAAAGCTGTCTCTGCAATCAGCTGCAACAGACACCACCTAGAAGTAGCCCAATCCTGATACAAATCTCCTGATAGTTGACTCTGAGTAACTCTGGAAAATGAATTCATTCTTTCTGTTCATCCTTTTGAATAGCTTATTATTGCAGACATTATTCTACAGGAGATGCTGGCATGTCTTTTCTTCCTGTTAGTTTTAGTTGTAAACTCATTTGGTACTAAGTACATGAATTACACTTTTTCACAATCTAGGTCTTTGATGGGGAAAAAAAAATCATGAGATAAAATTGACATGCTCCAGGCCTTTGTCACAAGAAACCAAGTGGTACTGCATGAGGAACAGGGACAACTGGTGATACCTTCAACAGTCACAACAGATTGCAGAAACAGGGTGATTTGAACTGAAAGAAAATATTATCTCCTTTTTTTTTCCCCTGTAAAACATCCTTACACTAGAACGTTATTCTTTAGAATCAGTTGACAGGAACAAATGAGAATCTTTCACTGAAACGATGTGTTGATAGTAGCATGAAAACAAATGTAAAGATGTCTGAAAGGTACTCTAAGCAGTTTCATTTATCTACTTATGATGGGTATTATAATAATATTCTGATAACAGTTCTGGGAAATGGTATACTCTTAAAGTATGTGAAGTAAGTCTCCTGCAACATGGAAGGAAGGTCTTTATATCATAGAATAGAATCACAGAATGGTTTGGTTGGAAGGGATCATAAAGATCCAGTTCCGACCCCCTGCCACAGGCAGGGACACCTTCCACTACACGACGTTGCTCAAAGCCCCATCTAGCCTGGCTTTGGACACCAGTACATCCCAAAAGAGTTAGGGGTCATACAGTAGCCTATTGGAGATAATCATGTTGGTAGTTAGGGATTGCTGTCTGCATAGGGGAATGTGCAGATATAGGCAGTAACCTGAGTTTCAGTCACTACTGTGGAAATGGCCGTGACTGTGCTGCCAATGTAATTGTTAGATGCAGCAAGCACAGTGCTGTGGGAAGATGTGTGCACTGCCTTTAATTACTGTTACTGACATAGTTTTAGTGAGTGACACCAGGACACTAACAGACATGACTTTATTTGAAGAGGAATCTTCGAAGAGTTTATGAAATCACAAGAACTAATTAAACAAGTGATACAAAATTCTCTATTTCTGAACATATGTATTTGGCAATATACTTTAAACTTTCATCTGATGTATTCTCTATGTTGATAATATATATCCAAGAATTTCTTTGGGCTGAGAAATGCTTGCACTATTGTGAAAAGTTTAGTAAGAGGTTCTAAAACTAGATTTTTAATTGTTAGTAGAGCAGCTAAAAATGGAAAAGTTTAATTTTCTTTTTCCTGCATTGTTTAGTATTTCATTTTAAGTAATGTTTTTAAAAAAATCTATGAGGATCAAATGTTTAATTGAATTACTATGATTCTATATGAAAATTACATTTATGATACTTATGAACATTACAAAGTTCTCAGATGCTAATCCAACAGAAAATAGAAAAGTAGGTGTAGTTAAAATGCTTTTGTTCAAGGGAATAGTAGGATTCCATTTCCTGTAGGTAGACACAAGTGAGTTCACTGCTACAAACTTAGCAAAATAGTAACTTTTTTTTCACAGCAGTTGAGTCTTAAAATATTCACTATTCAGTTGAGAAATTAAGTAATTTTGGTGAAACTGCAGGTTAATACTTAAGTGCTAACTCTGACTCGTTATAAGCAAGACAATTTTCATTACTTCCCAGTTTTTAAGTAGTACTATTGAGTTTTGCTAAGCAGTGTTGAAATTTCAGCAGTTGTGTCACTATAAAATCATCTAAATGAACTAGCTTCTGTTCCAAACCCCTTCAGTTTTAAGGAAAGTAGAAACTTCTCTGAGCTTACAACCATTAGTAGTAGCAAGTACTTTGCATCTATCCTGTGAAATACTGGGCATCAGGCTATTTTTGATGGGACACTCCTGTTGCTCTCTGTTCTGTGCTTAACCAGTGCAGATTGTTTTCGTTGTCTCCACCCTTTCTCAGTCCCTTTTTCTTGTTTGCTTCTCTCATCTCATTTCTTGGTTTCTTTTTTGCATGTTGTTCTTATGTCTTCATGTCTCTTACCTCCTATACGGCAATCTTATCACTTCTCTTTAGTATAGATGACTCTTCCTTTCTTCCTGAGCATAATCCAGCTGAATTTTCAAAGTCCAGTGAAAAGCTGTCTGGTCTTGTTTCATAGCAAAATTCTGTAGTGAGCTCCAGGAGCTGGAAGGAGAAAATACAGAGGAAGTTTTGATTAACTTAGCAAAAGATTTCTCTTTAAGCAGTTCCAGGAGGTCATCACAGATTAGTTTTAAGTAAAATATAGGGAAAATATTATTATTATATGAATTTTCCTGAGCTTCACCTTACTGAGGAGTCTTTAGTGTTGTTAGTGTACGTAGTCTTTCTCATCACATTTGTCATAAGAAACCATGAGGTTCATTTTAACGAGTTTGATAGTTCTAATTTTTATGTAGTGTTCTCCATCATCATTATTGAATGATTGTCTGTCCCATTAAGAGATCTTTGGACTTTTACCATTACAGAAGTGTCTGTTCAAACAAGAGAACATTTTCCTCACTTGTGCTTCTTCACAGAATTAAACCAATATAATTAAAGCTGGTACTGGTGACTTACTGTTCTTGAATAGCTCAGTTTTGTCTCTGGAAGTAACAACACCATTTTGTGCCATTAGGAGTGCCTCAGGATATTTGCCTTACATTTTAATAGCAAATTTAATACATATTTTATGTAACTAGAGTAATGTGTTAGTGAGAAGTGGTATTCCAGTTATTTGTCTAATTTTATAATAAAACCATAAATATGGTTTTATAATTATTCCATAAATAACAGACTGACTAGGGCCTAACGTTCCGAGTGAATAAATCTCATAGCTTATTTAGTGACAGGAGACATATCCCGTGCCAGGTAACCTTTTGTTCAGTGGCAGAAGGTATAGCCTTACTTAGAGGTGTCAGACTATACTGCAATCATGTAAGAATCCAATTATCTTTTTTTAACTATTTCTACTTTTTAAAATTTTTTTTATGGCCAGCCATAGCCATTTAATGAGAATTCTCAGGCTTACCTCAGCAGATAGATGGCAGAATGAACATTTTTATAACTGGAATAAAAGCTGTTGTGTTTTATCACAAGGCCTTCCTATTATCTTATTTCACTTTTGTAAGGTAAGTAAACATTACCTCAGAAGAAACTTCAAGGAAGACCCCTATTTCTGCTATGTGTGTACGTAAAAATCCATACACATAGACTTTTTTTGGTATTACATTTGCATGTTTACTTCTTGGCTAGACTTGCCGATACATTCTGATTATGTAATATTTCCTGGCTACACGAATCACTTTTTCACATTTTCATTAAACCTGAGTTCATAGCAACATTAAGGTCATCATGGTTTTGTAACATAACCATGGGAGCACCTTATCAAAACTCCTTGTTGCTAAAGCAGCTTGACCTAGCATTTAATTTACTAATCAAAAGCAATCCTAGCAGGCAGTTCAGACAAAAATACCATATCTTTATTTTCCTTTGTAAGTAACAAACAAGGTCACAGTAACTGGACAAGGGCAGAGCATTTACCAAACTGCTGGGCCTAAACTTCCCCCTTACATTGCTGAAAATAAAATCTTAAGAGTAATTTTTAAAAACACTTTTTTTCCCCACGCTAGAAATATTAGGCTTACTCTGTATTCACTATAGACTCTCTACAGTGAATACAGAGTAATTTGGATTGTGCTACTCCAAATAGTTTCAAGTGAGCTGCTGCTCTAAAAAACAATTGATTAGCCCTACTCCTGAACTCTTCCTAAAGATCTTTGTGGGCCAATAGGGAAAGGCTGTGGATCATTCTGTGATGGCTGTCCAGTGCCAGCTGCTATTTTTTTCCTGAAGATTTATGGATTCTGCTTTGGCATGAGATTGCATTTGCCACTGTGACAGGAAGTAGGCTGTTTGGTCCTTTGGAAATTGGCTCACTGAAAATGTGCCACCAGCAGAAGGGCTTCTCCAGTATAGTCCTTGTTCCTTGATTTCTGTCCCAACGATCCTGAAAAGTAAAGTACCAGAAGTGGATTGGCCTGCTATTGCTGTTAAAGTTAGTTAATCCTGTAGCCTGGCCCTGAAAATTCTCTGGAAAAGGGGGTAGCTGAGAGAAGGCTAAATCTGAAGTGAATTGTTGTCATGTGCTGCTAATGGACTCTACAAGAAATTGTAAAAGCAGGTATCTAACACATGTTGCATAGGCAAAAAGACAAATTCTGGTTTGGAGTTCACTGAAAGTCAATCTTATAACAAATCCTATGGATTTGTACGTATTGGATGTTTGGAATATTGCGATTCTTAAAATGTCACACCTGTTTAAAATACTGTGAGTACTTTGCATAGGATACATACATAGGTAATAACAGAGATCATACACATTAGTAGATGTCAAGGACAGGTTAAATGCTATGGAAGTTGTCCTTCTAAGACGGGAATTTGTGATCTTTGCAAATACATCACATGTCCAGGCTGTCATCCTGAAAAATTATAGGTCACAACTGAATGAATGTAAATCTCTTCATACTGATGTGTTTTGACAGACTGTGTTCAGGATTTTATGTTAAGAATTTATATTGTATATATGGGCTGTGTTTCTTAAAGTTCTTGAATGATTTAAAAAGAATTGTAGTTTACCTGCTGCAAACTGAGTAAAAACAAGCTAAATATAATCTAATTCTTCTTAGATTATAAAATAGGAAATACTTTTTGTAAAATTGAACCTTTCGTATACAAACTTACAAAATGCGTTAAGACCAAATACATCTCATAAAGAGGGCTTACCTTTTCTCAACAACTAGCAAGGTATCCCTTTTCTGAAGGGTACTTCTTATTGGGAATATTTTGGGAGGCATTTACCTGTGCTAAATATGACCTACTATGCAATAGGTCTTTAAAATAATTTATGACTTGGTGTATAATGCACCGTACAGTTAATGCAAAATAGTGCAGTGCCTATAAATTTAACAAGTCCAAAATTCTTTCTCCAGAGCAGAAGCAAAGGAGTTGTTTTACACAGGAGAGTACTGAATTTTTTTTATGTAACTTGGAAAAAGCTATCGATGACCTAGCCACATTTTTGATTATAGACTGAAGAAAGGGACAGGGAAGTGGAAAACCAAATTCAGAAAGTTACTAGCTATGGAAGCATACTACTTCACCTTTCAAGAGAATACCTTAAGAGGCAAAATGTAGATTAATATTAGATAGGTTCAGTCTCAAGCCAGTCTGTTCATGCTGGATCATTGTGCAGCAAAGTATATTAGATTTAAATACGAGGGAGAATAATAACAGGGGACATTGCAGTATAATCAGAAAAAGACTTCAGCGAGAAATATGTCCACTGACTACATCTGTTCCTTGAGATGGTTAGTGGGTACTGGCTCATGTCTGCTTTTCCCAAGCGTGATACTCTTCAGAAAGGTAGGTTGCATCCCAGCTGCATATAAGGAGGCATGTAGATGGTGTGGCAGCTACTTCAGAACACTTCAGATTTTCACAGCATAGTCTTCTTCTTGAACTGCTTTATGTCTCGAATGTGCTGTGCTGTTTATACAAGCCATTGGTTTGTAGTAGTTGCCTAGATGTGATGTTGCTGTAACTTCACCATTGGTGAAGCTGTGATCCCAGAGTGTTTATATAACATTATCCTGGTTTATGGAATACAGCTTCATGAGCTAACATGAAATGTTGTAATTTGGCATCTGTAATCATATTATACTACGAAGTTTGAAAGAAATTGCTGTCTTGTGAAGGATGATTCTCTTTGCCTGTTCTCTTTCATCAAGTGTTAGGCCTCACTACACAAAATGTTGGCTGAGAAAATTGAACTCAGTTGTCCTGTTGAGCTGAGCTCAGGATTGGGTCTAGAATTTTTCTGTCTAGAGCCTGGGATATCTGACACCTGCTCTTCCATTTTCTGGGCGCTCATCGTTATTGAATAGGAGAATGATACTTTTCTTTAGAGTGTGCCAAGCCCTAGTTCATACCTGAGGAATGACTTCAGCCTAAGTGAGTAAAATCTAAGTCTTTTCATAGTCAGTTGTAGAAAATGTAACTGTAAATCATCCATATTGAAAACCAGCAATTTTATAGGGAATATATTTCAAGGGGAATATATAGGAATATATTTCAAGGGGAGTTCCCATTTATCTTGGTGTAGTTGATGGGGTCTGTTTATATGGCTTTCTCTCCATAATGTTTGTAACTGGCAATTGCAATGCATAGCTGTCTACAGAGATTTGTGGACAGCCAAGGAAGATTTGTCGATTCCTTGACTGGTTCTAACAGCTGAATGTGTGTTGTGTAGGTCAGACTTGTTCTAATGATGCCTATAGCATTCTTAACCTATCCTGAGATGCCATCCGTATCAGTCTCAGAGAGTTAGTCTACACTGTGATGGTGCCGCTCAAGCCCTGCTCCCTACTACGAGTGACTATTCTTTTATAACAGAACCCAGTACAGGAGCAACAGCTCAGTCTTGAACTCTTGCAGATAGAAATGTATTATGTGTTTGCTCCCCTGTACTAGTTTGAAAGCAAANAAGGTCCAGCAGTGGTGTAGGAGGGTCTGGTCTTCCTCAGAAAGTCCAGTAGTGTAGATCTTGTCCTCTGGATCCCAGTAGGTAAGTCTCCCTATGCCATTCCAGGCCCCAGATTTTATCCAGGTGGGAATGCTTGGTTCCTTCCCCCTGGGCGGAGCATCTCACAATGGGATGGTCAGTCATGGGGCAAGGCACTGATGGGCCCATTAACAGGAGATAGTCCAGGTGTGAGTTATCTCTGAGTCATGGGGCAAGGTATTGTTGGGCCCATTAACAGGAGATAGTCAGGAGGGAGGAGGCAAGGAACATCACTACACCTGGTTTTCAACAGCTCATGGTAATAGAATACACTGTAACCCAGGACATCCCCTTAACATAAAAAAGAAGACTCAGAGAGGTATTTGAGTGCTGATATCTCCAGTGCTGTATTTATGATAAATTTTGGAAATACCTCAGCTCCATCTCACCTAAAAGTCTGGCTTCAACAGTAGCTCAGAACAAATGCGTAGGAAGGAATATAAGGACAGGAAACATCAACTTTTAGTGATATTTCCCGGAATATTCTCCTACTCTCTTTGCGCATTTCAAGAATTATCAGAGCCACTTGTCATGCCTTTGTATATGAGTTTTAGACAGATTTCCAGGAATCTATCTACCTTACTTTTCCAATCTGGCTAAATTCTTAGCATGTGGGCTGTCTAGAGGCATCACCGCGTTTGATCTGTTTACTCTTTGCCCTGAAATAATTCTGTACTGTGACATGTTTTCAGTAGTTTTGTTTTCTAGGAAGTCCCTATGAAAACAGTGAAGGAAGTCAGGCCCAGTCCTTTTCTCCCTCCCTGCCCTGGGCCTGGAATTAAGTCAAAGAATCCTTAGGCCCGGTAAATTTCCTACCATCCTTTGGAAGTCAGGCTGTAATTCAGTCTGAAGTCATTTGCCAAGTATCTTCCTGGTAGATGGACTAGCATATGGACACTGGACACTGGCCAGCCATGGTCTGAAATGTGATCAGAGTCTGTGGAGACAATAATATCAAATATTTTGGTAGCTGGACTCTGTTTCCCAGGGTTGACATCTTGAAGCACAAGTAGTGAAAGAAAAATGCTGCAGTTTTCTGTGTGGATATTTAGGCTGGAGTCATTCCATTGCAGATCACACATATAAATAAGATAACCTGCATTCCAACTGGTGGTAAATGACTGTCTATATTCCTGATAGTGATGGCAGGAGCCAGATTTAGGTGGTTGGGAGGAGAGGGTTTGGGATTGTGTTTTTGTTTTCATTGGGTTTTTTTGGTTGTTTTTTTTTTTTTTTTTTTCTGAAACTGTGTGTGAAGGAAGAAAAGAGAAGGAAAGAACTGGTTTCTGTCTTCTGCCTAAGAGGTACTGGTCTAACAGCTGTTTGTGTTTTCATAGTTTACCTTGAGTAAACCAAAAAGTTGTGTTGCTGTAGATGGTGGATCTAGAAGGTACCTAAAAGAAAGAAATGGAGAGAACTCTATATTAATGTATTACTTAAATGGATATAATGGACATTGACTAGTCTTTTCTTTACTTCCGCTAAAGAATTCTTTCTTACAGAAGATGTGGGCTTAGAAGGAATTGAGAATATGATGAAAATAACTGCCCCCTTTTTCCCCCCCTTTTTTTTTGTGCCTAAATCACCATGCATAGGTTGCCAAAACAGATTTCAGAATTCCTTGCACTGGTTCATTAAATAGGTAAATTAACCTTACCTGAATTAAGTAGCATGTTCCTTTACATTAATAATTCTAATTACATGGCTTTTCAGTTTTATGGAATTTAGTTTGGTATGACAGCCTCTTCTGCCTTTCTGTCAGCTGCAAGCTGCTTTTTCTTAACAGACTTTTCTCTTTGTATTTTAGAGTGCATCTATTGCATGTAAACCTGAACATTTGAGCTGTTAAGGTGCTCTTATTTGACTTAAAAACATCTGACTAGTTTCTAACACTTTAAAAGTAATCTTTCTATCAAAAGTTGACAGTTTTCAACCTTCATTTTAATACTGCTACCCCTTTGATAGTTGTACTTTAATTTTCATAAAATTGGATGCTAAACTAAAAGCTTCTTTGCATTCCATCAGTCTTTGGCGTTGTCGCTTGTAATTTCGGTTCTTTGATGCATCTGAAAGTTTTAGATGCAGCTTTTTTGTCACTGATTTTGTTGTTCTTGTATCCTGAGGAGTTAAAAAATTAGATGAATTTTTAAGCTTCCAAGTATGTCATGAAGGCAAAACAGCTATGAAAAGAACCAGATAAAGCAAATTATTATATACTTTTGACTTGGGATATGGTTAGATATTTTTGCTTTCAAATTTTAGATCAGTCTTTTAATCAATTCCAGTTTTAAATTTCATTCTAGGTGCATGACATCATGTGTCCCTGCACATGGAGAATTACATCAGTAAAAATCCTCTCTTTGATTCCTCAGATATCCCCAGGAAGCTTTCAAGATATTCCCTAACCAGAAATTTAAGAAACTAAGCAGCTGTGGCTAAAGTAGTAGGGTTTTGAAAGTATAAACAGATGGCTAAAACTTGGGATAACAGAGAATAAAAATACATGCTAAATTTTTGCAGGGGAGAAACACTGTCTTTGTAGATCTGCAACAGTTTGTGCTGAGACCTGTCCACATAACACAGCTCTTGCACAATGCACATCACACGTCTTTTCTATGATAGCACGCGTCAAAAGGGCTGTGTTGGGGTTTGGAGCTCTGATATTTGAAAAGAAGTTAGAAATAGGATCAATTGGAAAGCTTCAGAAAGACCTTCTGATTCTGAGTGATGAGACAGCAGAAATGTTGGCAAATCCAGGTCATGGAAATGTAAGGTATGTTAGAATAGACTGGAACGGAATACTTCAGTCAGAAGGGACCTTCACTGATCATTTAGTCCTGCTGCCATGTTGTGTCCTTTTGAAAGAAAGAAAATCCCTCAGTATGCTTCCTTGATGCTTTCCTTATTGCATCAAAATACCATTAAAGTTAATCTAGGGAGTCACCCCTTGGTGTTCTTTGTTGACCTTAAGCTTCCGAAGCTAGTTCTGTATTGTTATGTGCTCAACATAAAAAAAGGATGTTCTTTCTTTATCTTTGCATGCGTAACCCTTACAAAAACTGTCCCAAACTGTTCATTTTCACAGTGGGAAGTGGGTCCTGTTGTTTCAGTGTAGCAATTTGTCCTCACATATGTGGTCGTGTGTTTGGAACCAGTTCTGATATCAGCATATGGTACCAGCCCATGGTGGGAACTAGATGATCTTTAAGGTCCTTTCCAAACCAAACCAACCCATTGTAGGATTTTACTGGTACTTAGTGATCTCAGTACCTGTGTTCCTTAACATCTCACCTCAGACATCTTGCTGTAAAGCCACGTACCAAGCACAGCACCATTTTCAAAGTCTACAGCTGTGTTTTCAATTCCCCATTGTTTAACTGGAGGTTGGGTAGTGCTATGCCATCAGCTGTTGCTAGAATACTTACATGAGCCCATCAAAGAAAGTGAGATAGAAAAGACAAGTTTTTTCTATGTATTCTCTGTATCTAAGGAACTGATCGAAGGTGTCATTGGTACAAAAATGTCAAGTGGGTATGTTCTATCTTGTACAGTGTTAGTGGGGCAGGGGTTGGAGCATTTCTTCTATGGACACTGGAAGGGAAAACTTCTTTTTTTTGTGATTAGGGTAAATTCACACTTTGTTAAAATGCACTTGGGAATTATCCAAGGAAGGAGCACCATTACTGGTTATCATAATTTCCCCCCTTGGCTTTGAAAGCTGCATTCATGAAAAGGGGCTTCAAAATGCAGCTAAGCAAGAATATCAGGATAAAAAGGGGATTGGAGATATGTAAGCCCTTTCAGTTGAGAAGCTGTGTAAGATGTTGGATGGCGTTAACAAAACCATCAGAGATAAGCTTTGTTTCTCTTCCTGGCTACAATGTGCGGTTTTTATGAATGCTGATAGGAGAATTCCCATATGCAATGCTGAATTAAGAGTTTCACAGAGAGGAGCATGATGAAAAGAGAGTTTATTTTTGTGGCTTGATTTAAGTCTTGTAGTAAAAAGCTGTACAGTCATCCACTTTAGTGACAGGTGCAGGGTAGATAGTGAATATTTTGGTTTTATGCTACACTTTTTGCATTTTTTTGTAAATTAGTTGAAGCAGCTGGGAAGTAAATATGATATGAGAAAATTTTATCTCAAATGGAGTTCAATAGCTACTCATCACATCAAAGTCTAACACGGAAAGTAAAATATTTATAGACAGTGGAAGAAAATTTATTATTTACAATTTGGGAAATTTCAATGAACTCACTTTTTAAAAAAACCTTTTCTAGGAAATTAAATACCTTTCCAAAGGGACGGACTGTTCATTTTCTGGTTATTAAAAAAAAGTCGTATTGTAGCTATGTATGGTCCTGATGTTTCTTTAATTGTTCTTACATTGGGACTTAGATTCTAGCCCCATGCCGAGTGGCTATTTGGACAGTAAGAGAACTCTAGCAGGGGAATTGGTGCGGTCCACCAGGACTTCATTTTTTCCCCCTAAGCTTTTCTGGAACTTCTCTAGATACCTTCTTCTACTTTATAGGTTGACTGCAGTTTGTTTCTCCAGGCACATTCACAGTTTTCTCTGCTTGGGCCCTCTTTAAGTCTGTTGGTGTGAGATTCTGTGATTGTCTCACAGCCATGAAATCCTTTTCTGCTTTCACTTTGATTTCACATTGCTATAAAGAAAATGGAAAATGCAGCAAATATTCCATACCTGCTGAATTCTCTGCATTGCTATAGTTTGAGTCATTTATGAAAAGTTTTAGTTTCTGTAAATGTTTCAAAGCATCTAATTTGTAAAACTTTCTTTTGGAGATTATTTTAGTGTAAATTTTCAGTGCCTCCATAAACATACCTCTTTATAAAATCAATATCCTTCTTTTAAATATTATGTAGTTTATGAAGTGAAACATTGAGATTTTTATGTAGTTTATACAAAAAAGGCTATTGTTCCTGATCCTTAGCCCAGCTTCACACAAATGCACCAGGCCGACTTTTGTTAATTTCATTCTCAAAATTATATTTTACATTTTCCTTATTAGAGTTATTCTTGATAAGAATTGTCTCAACAGTTCTGTAGGAGTCAGGATTTTTTAATGACTGCAAGCATTGTTCCTTAAATTCTGTCTTTCCTCTTAAGATTGAATCTTTGTTTCACAGTGCCTAAAAAGAAGCAAGAAGACAAAAGCATCCATCTTCAATAAAAGTTACAGATATCTCCAAAGGCACATCACTGGGTCTAGCTGGGATGGAGTCAACTCCCTGAATAAAGTTACACTACTCATACTCAGAAAAGCATTGATTTGTGGAATTGTACGTTTTCTCACAAAGATGCTATTTATGGATCCTTACTAAAGCAGGTGAAATCAAGAACTGTACTGAATTGCATGGGATTGGCTGGGGAATGAGGAGTGAGAATTGTGAGTACTTGACATCATTACAGATGCTGCATTGCAATCTATTGAAAACTGGGAAGCATCCTTCAGCGATGGCCAGTTATCAGTAGTGCTGCTTCTGCACCGAGCCCGTTGAATACGTATCTCAAAGTCTGAAGTTGTTAGTGGTTCTCAGAGAGTGACACAGAACCTTCACTGCATTGCTAATTGATAATTACTCTTTCAATGGGAAAAAAAAAAATAAAACCCCATAGCTCATTTTTGCTTAGCTATCTTTCGGGAATGCAAAGTATGTATAAGGTCACTTTAGTTCATAAGAAATTGACACACTATTAGTTACTGTGTGTCCATCTGTTTGTCTGGCTATTTTTTACCTCATCTTCCTAACTGGGGCCTTTGCCCTCCCCTGGATCCGTTCTCCGGGCTTACACAGAACAAGTAGTTGATTTTATGTGGCATTTCCAGTAAAAACTTTTGAAAAAAAATATTTTAAAGTAGTTATGTTTTTCAGAGAGGAATATAAGTAAGCATGTAAATTTCACTCTTTACTAAGCATGGAAGTGGGACTATGAATCTGTCTTTTCTTGTCATATTTAATTCCGTAATTTCTGAATATGCCATTTAAAAATTTATGTAGCCCAAAATATTTTCTATTAGTTATGTTGGGGATTTTTTTTAATTATAAATGAGTGTATAACACTCATATAAATATGAGTTAGGTTGACATATTTTCTCCATTTTATTGTAACCATAAAATAATTTAAAAATGCAAATTACCTGATTATCTGTACTGCTCTAAGAAGAAGATTTAAAGTGGAGCTATTTGACGGTGTATAGACCGTGTACAAAACATTGTTTCAAATGTTGATGATTGCTGGAAAAGAAAGCAAGCTACCTAAGTATAGACTTACTAGAAGAGTATGCTGCAAGTAGAAGTAGTGGTACAAAACAAAGCCCAATCTATTCTTTTGCAGCGAAAGCCAAGTGAAGACTTCTCTTGCAGTGAAGATAAGGTCCTTGCAATACATGAGGATATAAAATGCTACTTGAGCAAAGAGATAGATAGATAGGATTTAGTACAGAAGAATCTCTTTATCTATTGGCCTGTTCTGTAGAGATTACTTTGTATGATTAGAAGGGTGTACTAATTTCCTATATCATCTTGGGGAAGGTGCTGCTGGAAGATGTTCAGTGAGTACAGTTTTGTTGCTCACAGAGGTAGTCTTTTATATCTTAAAGGCCATTCTCCTTAACCTGTATGTAGCTTGCACATTAAGCATCAAGGGCGGAAGTGGTATCTTTCTATACCAGATTGACTACTAAACCAGCAGCCTTAAAATGCTCCTTCTTTGTTCACTATCTGTCCTTTGTGGGATTTCCTCCATTAGTTTCTCCCAGAGTAAGGTCAAACTTTCCTACAGTACTTTACCAGCTGCTCATCCTGGTCTCTCAATGCATGGCCTTTACATGAAGCATTGTTACAATCTGCCCTTAGGATTGAACAACTTCCCTAGCAACAGTGCAAGCACATTTTCGTTCAACTCCTTCCAGTTTCTGAATGTGTAACCTGAAGGTGAGTCATTGTCTTCACTTTTTCAGTCACTTGGGTTTCCATATCACTGCAGGAAGAGTATTCCTGTGTGCTGTTGGATGCTAAATATCACAAATGCAGCACTCAAGTGTCTATCTTCCCTGGCTTTCCAGTCTTCAGCTAACAACATACCCAGGAAAGCTGTCATGAAAATCAGTATGGCTGGAGGCAACTTCTCTTCTAGCCTCAGGTGTCAAAGTGCCAATCCCTCCTTGATTCAGTCTTAAAAATGTAAGGAGAACACAAATATCCAAAAATATTGCTTCTCTTCCTGTGCCATTCTCAGGAGAAAATCTGAATATAGTCTTGACCAGACCTTTTCTCCCCGGACTCTTTCAGTAGAAAACAAAACTGCCATCCTTTCCACTTGCTCGGTCCTTGTGGCAAGCAGTAGAGAATTGTGGGGGAATTTTGAGAGATACCTGTAAGTATTTTCACATGCACCCACAAATGTATTGGACTATATGTCTCTTTTCAAAACGCAGCTTCGTTAATTTTTTTCTTCTTTTGGGGATATTATATAGAAGACAGAGAAGGAGTACTAAGTTGTATAAGAAATAAGAACTACTAGCTATTGATAGCTAAGCAAGATGCCCTTGACTTAAGAAAAAGCTTAAAATCTAAGCACGTCAAGCAAACTTAATGAGGAAAGAGAAGTACATCAAGTGTCTACTAGAACTTGCTTGAGAATTTAAAAATAGAGTGGTCTGGTATTGATGGTTTTGCCAAGCCCAGAGTCAGATTTTAAGGTTCCTGTGAGGCAGGTAAAATCAGTTAATTATAAAGTCTAACAATGACAATTAAAGAGAAAGAGCCCCAAAGATATGTGCGCATTCTGAAAATCTGAAAGGCTTGGCACTGACTACTTGTATGTTGCTGGTTATTCTTTACGGCCTCTTCCTATCAGTATTCTAGGAAATATCAAGGATACTTCCTTAGAATATGCTAGAAACAGTACAGATAGCTCTAAGACATGGTTAAACTGGATGTGCAGCTAGTTATACTGTGCATAAAAGGGTCCATTCAGTTTTGTACAATAGCTGACTAGAACAATGAACTTTTAGCCTGGTTTTGGTGCTTATCTGTTGGATTAATCCACCATAACAGAGTAGGTGTGACAACCCACCCTTAAGGGGAAGTGTGGGTCATCACAGTAGGTTGGAGATGGTCAGACACCTTTTCCTTAGGAAATGGACAGTGAATTTCTGGAAGTTGTTTTCTGCTGGAGGGGCTGATCTGTGCCTTGGCTTTGTGTTTAGCCCTGCAGCCATTTTCTAACAGTCAATAGACTGGGTGTTTGCCTGCACAGCTGAAAATTGTGTAGTTATCCAGACAGTAAATGAGATGATCATACCAACTAGGATGCAGCTGTTGTCGCTTCAGCTGATGCAAAGCCAATGAAGTGTGAGAAGTAAAGATGTGACATAAAATGTTTTGAGTAAATAACAGGGAAAAAGGCTTTTAACCATACCTTCTGGTTATGGTTAAAATGAACGTATTCCGTACTAGTCAATTACTTTGACTAGTAATTATGAAGCTATTATGAATCACAAGTTCACTAGAGGAGAAACTTGGGCATTTGTTGATAATGTTTCTTACTAAAATCAAACAAATTGTCTCCTATTTTGCACAACTAGAGCAGCTGAGTAGAGCCAACTTCATTTTGTTGTCCATTTCCATACCACTTTTTTTCTTAGTTCTTTATTATTTATTATTTTGTAAAATAACCTGTCAGAATGGGATGCCAAATTATAATAAACATTGCTCCAGATAGCACTACTATTATTTCTTGTTTAAACTGATAAAACTCTTTATTTTGCAAGTATATTCAAACTCTGCTGAATAAGTTGGGATGTCATTATCTTACAGACTGCCAAAATTTATCAGTTTACATCTGTCAGTTTTAAGTCAACACTTTCACTATGGTTACTCTGCTTGCTGTGGTTGCCTACAGCTCAGCCTCGAGGATAATCCTTCAAAATACTAGATAATTACACTATAGCCATAGTTAATTTGTACTTTTCAATCAAACAGGAAATAGCTTATAGTCTGTTCCCTGGTTGATTATAGTTTCTTCTGTATTAAAAAGGTGCCACTTAACATTTGCTTGCTTATGCCAGATGGCAAGTTCCTAATTAAATTCACTTCTCATGTGCCTAATTTTTCTGCTTGCATTTTGGCAAAGCTAAAATCTCAGTAGGGCCAACAGATAGTTGGGGTATACTAACAATATTATTATTGTTATTTTTGTAGTCTTTCTTATGAATGGTAGCTCAAAAAACATCTTGTGGATCAAGAGCTGTGACTTAACCTTTGGTACCAAGGCTCTGCTTCAATACAAATTCAGTGTCGAACCAGATTCTTAAAAATTATTTTCTCTACACTTCTACTGTTGCTCTTTAAAGGCTGTTTGATTTTTTTCCACAGAAAGCAGGAGCACAATTTGCTGTTTTGTTATGGTGGTTGATAAGAAAAATTGCTTGTCCTTTTTCTGCTTCATTTCCATTGGCCTTCTTTTTATCTTCTTAGAACATTAGAAGAGGTAAAAACTCCTGAGTTAAATGCTGAGCTTCCATTGTCCACCCAGTGAGGACAATCATCATGGTCCAGAAAAGTGACTCTGAATTAAGTACTTCAGTCTTGCATTCTGAAATATGGTTCAGTACAGATTTTTCACGGAGTGATCTTGGGAAATCATCAATTAAATTATATTTTTTTAATGTGTAGTGGGTTCACCCTGGCTGGATGCCCAGCACCCACCAAAGCTGCTCTATCCCACCTCCTCCCAGCTGGACAGGGAAGAGAAAATATGATGAAGGTTTCATGGGTTGAGATAAGGACCAGGAAAGATCACTCACCAAATACTATCATGGGGAAAACAGACTTGATTTGGGGATATTAACTGAATTTATTACTAACAAAATCAGAGCAGGATAATGCGAAGTAAAACCAAATTTTAAAAGCACCTTCACCTACCTCTCCCTCCTTCTCATGTCTACCTAGCAGTGCAGGGAGACAGGGAATGGGGTTTACAGTCAGTTCATCACACACTGTTATTGCCACTGCTCAGGGAGAAGAGTCTCCCCTGCTTCAGTGTAGGGTCCCTCCCATGGGAGCCAGTTCTCCTTGAAATTCTCCAATGTGAGCCCCTCCCACGGGCAACAGTTCTCCACAAACTGCTGCAGCATGGGTCACTCTTCCATGGGGTGCAGTCCTTCAGGCACAGGCTGCTCCAGTGTGGGTCCCCCACATAGTCACAAGTCCTACCAGGAAACCTGCTCCAAAGTGGGCTCCTCTCTCCATGGGTCTGCAGGTCCCTGCCAGGAGCCTGCTCCAGTATGGGCTTCCCATGAGGTCACAGCCTCCTCTCAGGCATCCACTTGCTCTGGCATGGGGCTCCTACATGGGCTGCAGGTAGATCTCTGAATCCCTGTGGATCTCCATGGGCTGCAGGGGCACAGCTGCCTCACCATGGTCTGCACCAGGGGCTGCAGAGGGATCTCAGCTCCTGCCCCTCCTGCACTGACCTGGGTGTCTGCAGGGCTGTTCCTCTCACATAGTCGTACTCCACTGCTCTTTGGTTGCAATTACATCTGCCTGATAACTGGTTTTTCCTTCTTAAATATGTTATCCCAGAGGCATTACTTTAATTCCTGATTGGCCCAGCCTTGGCCAGCAGCACATCCATCTTGGAGCCAGCTGGCATTTGCTCTGTCGGACATGGGGGAAGCTTCTGGCAGCTTCTCACTGAAGCCACCCCTGTAGCCCCCCTGCTATTGAAACCTGGCCGTGCAAACCCAGTGTGTAACTGTGTTTTGTTAACCAAAGATTGCTCAGGCCTTCAAGGTGAGAAGTTCTCTTTGTGAACTGTTTTGCTGGGTTGACTCTGTACCTGTACAGTACATGTATTATCTATTTCTTGGGAATTTAAAAGTGAGGGACTCAGTTTCACAGTTAAAAATGGAAATGCTATAAAATACTGTGTATTTCTAGTTTCCAGAATAATAGCTAATATATCTGTGGTTTAGGCTGTTTTACTCTGTAGCACTAAAAATGCTTTTTATTGTGCCTTTTCTCACCCTCCACCCCATTTCTGGCATTTTAAAATGCTAGGGCTTTTTTTCCCTGGCATTCTTTTAGTGAGTCATAGGGTGTAGTATGATTTTGATTGCAAAATTAATAGTAATCTACTTCAGAACATCTTTACAATGGAAACTTGTAAAAGGAAAAATCATTAATCATTCAGCGTTTTATAGCATAGTTTTAAAGGAAAAGTAAAATGCTTTGGGAACGTTGCTTTTCCTTGGCTACCAAAAAAACCCATAGGACATAATCAGATAAAAGCTTTTCCTTCACTGACTGCAAGACATTAATTCATTCAGTGACAGTGAAAATATGTCTGATTTCAGAGAGCACATAATTTGGTTATATTATGGTGTATACTGTGCAAATTATTGAAGAACAGTGTTTCCCTTTGTCCATTAGCAAACTCATTCTACAGCATAGGAGGGTATGGCCTAACCTGGGGACTCTCTGTTCTTCATGCTTGGTATCTTCTATTTATAAGACTGACTATATCAGGTAAGACATCAGAAGGAACTGAAGAAGATTGTCATTCCTTGGGGACATATAAAAATACTCTAAAAAAAGACAATTTCAGAAACCACAAATTTATCAAGGAGTAAAAAAGCAGGAAGAAGCACAATGAGGATCTAAGAGCCTGCAGCTCCAGAGGAACAGTTAAGGGGAGAAATTACTCCTCTGACTTGCAGAGCTGCAAGTCAGACTTCACAGGTGATAAAATGGAAACGTCCTTGATACTGGAGGGAACTTTAGAGTTTTTCCAATACTGAGGGGACGGACATCAGGCCTGAAAGGAAGAAAAATGAGCAAAGAAAAAGGGACAGGAAATTACTTGTTCATAAGCTTTCTTCTATATACATTCTGTCTTACCTGGCTGCTTCCAGGTTCTCTATTTATGGGTTTTTTTTTTAATTATAGTATAATCTTGAGATTTATTGTGAGGAGCTCACCGTAAAGGAGACTTTTAAGCGGATCCACTTCAAAGTTCTGTTTTACATGTGTAAATATGAACACAAATTGTCTAGAAAGAGATCGTGTAAACTCGTGTAACTTTCTTGTACAGCTGAAGCCTTCATTATTCCTCATTCCTTTTTGCATTGAATATTCATCAGAATGTGTGAACAGAAGCAGTCATGTAAAATGAAAAAAATTCCAACTTCTTTTGTCTAGATTAGTGCTAAGTAAAATTTAGGATATAAATTCTTTATATTCTAGTTTTGCTTATACACTGATCTATACTAACACCCTCATTATGCTTGTGTCAAGATTTAATTAGGTAAATGACTGCATATTAGCTTAAACATACCTTTGGATTAACTCCCTTTTCAATTCTATGTATTTTCTTCTGTTAGATTTTAGATGTGAGTTTTATGGGGGGTTTTTTTGCAAGTACTTTTGATATTTTGTAAGCTGAACCTGTGCAACAAAAGAATTTAAAGAAGTTCTCTTTAGGTCTCATAACAAATTGTTAAGAATGTATTCACTTATTTATACTTAACAGCCAGTCTTAGTTCTTCTCTTTGAGCATAAATGCTGGTCTGTAGTATGACCATCCTACAATAACTTTTCTCTCTTGTTTAACAGGGAAGAAGCACTGTTTTAATACTGTATCTTTACATTATTAAATAGTTTCCCATCTTTTTATCAGTTTTATTGAAGATTGGAGTTTTAAGAAAATTAAACTAATGCAGATTCCCTCTACGGAATTAATTTAATGGTCAGTTGCTCCAAATATAAAATTACGATCCACTAAATTCTGGGCATTGGATCTGTCAGGGCATGAGTTCTGGGACAATGGTTCCTATTATAGTGTTCTGGCCAGAGCACTGTAATTTTCATATTTTCACTTTTCTTCTCTAAATCTTTTGAAACTGGAAATATTTTTTCTTGTGTGCCTTAACTTTCTTTTTTGTCTTTCTGGAAAGGTGCATGGTGGTACTGAATGAGAAAACTATTCTAACTAGTGAGGTAGACATTGAATAACTGGATTTAAACTGGATTTAAAGAGTTTTATGTACTTTGTATGCTTTTGTTTCAAATGCAAATTAGATAAATGCTTTATCTCAGAATTAAATGTATACTATGTTACTGAAATATAACATTCAATAATAAAAAAATTGGGCAGGCTTTTATATCTCTCGATCACCAGTACTTATGCTCTTGTTAGTGAGTAGGGAAGGAAGCAAGAAAAATGAAAGAAGATAAAAGAAATAGGAAGAAAGCAAACGAGAGTGTTAAACTCATCGTATTCTTTAGGGTTTGTCTCTGTACCAGCCATTATGCAATGTGAGAATATGGGTACAGAGACAGTGCTTCCAAGACCCAATAAACCTGTTCTACCACAGAGGGACAGTCATTCCGTTTTCTGGTTTTACACAGCCACCTGTACTGGGTGACAGCCATGTGTTTCACTTGAATCCTCAGAATTCACATATCCCAAGGCACAACAGACCATCTTGCTCCGGACATTTAGTGCATTTGAGGTTTTGCTTTTGTTTTTAGTAAAGGCCAGATGTTGTAAGAGGAAATGTTATGACCAGAGAACATGAAACATGGTTCTCTGTTGATTGTCAGTGCTGTTGACATCTGTTGTAGAAGTGATTTGACATACTGTACGAAATAGAATTGTAAATACACTATTCTGCCTGTCACAGAGTGCTTGCAGATGGAGCTCTGAGTAGGTGCACAATGAATCATCTCCTAAAATAAAAATCCCAATGCACAAAATAGCACACCTATTAAAAAGTGCCTTGCTCCACCCTCCTGTCCAGAATATTAGAGAATTTCATATAAATGAAAGTATACATTTCTGTATGCTTTGTTAAGTATACCAAAGAAAAAAACATTTCTGGTTTTCTTCCTGAGAAAAAACTAATAATTAACTTCCTCAAGCTAATGGTATTTGCATTTCATGATTAGGAGAATGCTTGAAGTCCCACAATGCTTGAAACCCACAATGCAACAGGACAAAATCATTACAAATCTGCTTGGACAGTTAGTGTTTGGTGGGGTTTTTTCTCCTTGATACCAAGCTAGGCAACATTTTCTGCTTTTAAGGTAGTGCTGTAGCAAGGTCCCTCCATTGTGTCTTCCAGTCTGCAGAAGCTGCAGACTCCAAATTAGTCTTTTCAGCTGGACTCTTTGAAAGTGTCTACAAACATGAGCTTTCTTGTTTGCTCTTAGAAGATAAATTTCTCCTAATTTACCTATATTCCACAGCAGCTGTCAGGCTCATCTTTGCTGAGCAGAGTACACATGCAGCTTGCCACTTGTTGTTTCACTTAATTTCTTTAAAGGTTCATGCAGAATTAAACTCACAGAAATGAAATCATTTTTAATCAGATTGTGTGAAGATGCAATCCAAGCAGAAGATATCATTTAACACATCCTCCCCCCCCTTAAAAAACCTTAACTAGCCCTCTGTGACAGTTTGAAACTGTTCTATGTAAATTAATTTTGTGTCTACATTAATTAGAAAAGAGATTGAGTAAAGCTGGTGAGCAATAAGTGAAAAAGATTCCTCTTCTGGAGCCACTGGGTGTATTGGGGAGGAAAGGTGACAGAATGTGTCAAAAAGTGGGATAGAGAAAAGCGGTGTGGCAGCAAGGAACAAAAACCTAGCAGCTGAAGCAGCGATTGAGATACTGTTAGGATGATCAGGCAGTTGACCCACAGCCAGCTGTGTGTGCTCACAGATGAAAAAAGTTCCTAGAAAACAGATCTGCTGTGCACTGACACACAGGGCAGTTGGATACTTACAAGTTCCTTTATTTTCATATCGTCTTGCATAGTAATTTTCAGATTTTTCTCTTTTAGTTTGTCTTTTTTCATTCTCTAACAGAACATAAATATTGTGAGTTTCAAAGCTGTTTTGAACCTCCTTATAGATACCATGTAATTAAATGGTCTAAGCAGATCTCCCTTAAAGCCTTATATTTTTAAGTCATGTGTTTATTTTAAAAGGTTCCTATTGGAGTATTTTCCACTTTGTAACTCCTTAAAACAATTGCATTTTTATAGCTTCAATTGGTATAAGAGTAACTTTCAAATGTTTCTCTCTATTTATATGGGAAAGATATAACCCTCTTTTGGCTCATTGTTTTGCTCAGGTTTAGAAGATTACATCCCATTTTAAATATTCACCATAGTCCTATTCTTAGGAAGAGGTAGGGTCGCCATCTATCAATAAATGACCAGCTGTCCTATCCCTTACAAATTTAAAAAGCCCATCAAACATAGCCAATTCAAAATGCTCTGGAGGGAAACACTAGAAAAATTGTTTCCACCAGTTCTTGCTTAATATCACATTGGAGCCTCTAACATAATGGGAAGTCAGGAGAACTGGAAAAAATGGGTTTTGAAAAGCTGATTTTTCTGTAGCATTATTATTCAAGCTCATGGGTAACTAAAATGCCCAAGAACAAGAATAGAGGATACTTGGACATTTCCCCTCTGTTATTGGGAGTCCAGAGATGTCTAGTATATAATTACTTTTTATATTTTCTGACCATTATTAAAAGTACCCCCCACTTTAGTTGTTTTGAGAATTTGGTTACTTTTTGGTTTTGCATTCATACTTTATTCCCCAAAGTGTCTGCCATTTTATCTTTATAAATTTGCTTTTGCTACGCTACTCAACCTTTCTGAGCCTTTACCAAGGTATCTTAATATTTCATATGTCAAAACTCCTGTTTCATAGAATTATTTAGGCTGAAAAAGATCTCTGATATCATCTAGAGTTACACATCCATACAACCTATTTTTTAGTTATTTTTACTGTTTTCCACATAATCACAGTATTTCAGATGAATTCCATTTCCTATACAGGCTAGAATATTCTTGTTTCCTAAATACCCTTTGCTTACCAAATCCTTATCACTACTTAAATACCCTTTGCTTACCACTGCTTATCACAGTCTTTAAACATCTCACAGGCTTGAAAAATATCTGACAGGACAAAATGTCTTCTCTATCCTCTCTAGTTAGATGAATTACTTAAACTGATGCCTGGTAGTGTCTTCTCCACCACTGTGTTGTTTTGTACTTTGAGGAATAAACAGATGTTTTTGAAGCCTTATGGGGATTCACCAAACTTCTGTTAGAAAAAGTAGAATTGGTTAAAATAGCAGAATATTGAAACCATAATTTCTGTATTTTTTCCCGTTGTTTTTTCCTGATGTAAGTTTGCAAGTGCTTCTGGTTAGTCAGGTGCTGGTATGGGTGGATCCTGACAATGCAGAAGATAAATATGTTTGCTTAGTTACCTTTCCAGGACTAAGTCACCAGCCATTGACTTTCAACATCCAAGTGGAAAGGAGGTTGGCAGTTTTGGGGTGAGGAATGGGATATCAGCATTCTTGAACTGTGAAGAAAATTACTTGAGGGAGAGAAACATTCAGATTTTGTACAAATGCAGTGTAACCCCATAATTGAAGTTACTGTTCATTATACTAATGGATTTCAATCTTATAGTTGCAACAGAAATATTTTTTATTGTTTTGCACGTAGATGTTTGACTAATGTTTATTTCTGATTTACTGTAAACTCTGCTGTCATGAGCATTTGCAGTCCAAACAGCTGTTGGGTGTCCAGTGTTTCATTTGTGTTCCACAGTTTTAAGCTGAGTGAAATTTGGTCTATCACTTCTAAGATGTTGTCAGTTAAATACTCAGTAGGGCAGTTCATGAATGTATCTTACTTTTTCTCCATACTCAGGAAAAATTTTGCTTTCTCTTTCCCTTCTTTGCATTTAAATAGGAGGACAGCTGCCTTCAGATGGTACAGAACTCACTGACAGTTGTTCTTGCTTCAGTCCTACTTCATGAGAACTTCAGAAGTTACTAACTGAGGTATTTATTTGTCCTTTTCATTTTTTCAAGTTTTTACGTTGCAGAAATTAATTGTGTAGAAGAGCAAGACAAAGGATATGCATCTAGAGCAATGAAGAGACATCGTAGGTGGAAAATAGCATTGAGTTCTGTCATAAAGGGAGATACTGGGTGATAGGATCTAATCTTCCAATAGCTGGGCACTATCTTAGTCTTTTTTATATATTGAGAAATCAAATAATTACAAATATGTCAAAAGAAAACCTGTTAAAATGCAGTTAAAAACATTGGGGTTTTGAAGGTCATGTACCCAGTTTTATCTGATCCTCTGATTTTCTCCAAGAATGAGCAGAAGATTTTCCAGAAAATCCCTAGACATGAATACCCAATTACCTAAATAATGAACCTTTCAAAACTGTCCGTCATTTATAGGTTTCTTCCTCTAATACTTAAAAGGAATTTCACTTAAAGAAAAGCTTTGGTGTTAACACAACATACAAATGCTTTCCTCACACTTTATCTTTCATACAACCCTGAGATTAAATATAAAATCCGTTTTAAAGATATTGATAAATATTTTGTTATTGGAAATACTTGTCATTTTTACCAGTGAATTAATTTCTTTGCTTAGAAAAGAACTCCATTTGTGTAAGTAAACAGAGTCTGATAAAGGATTAATGGCCACAAAATTCATGAAGGGAGAAAAGTATCTTGTAAGCCTGTGATCAGCTGGATTTGTGTCAGTCCTAAATTTATGATCTGCAGCTGTTAAATGTCTGATAGAACACTTCGTCTTCTAAAGCGTGATGACAGCGTGAGCACATGGCTGAAAACAAGGAAACTGTGCTTTGAGAAATGAAATTGTCCAAATGTGGGTGATGATTGCAATGCTTCACATAGCACAAACCATTTATTCTGGAAATCTTGGAAATGTATGTTTTAATGCTTTTTAAATTGTGGAAAGCTACCAGCACAGATTCTAACATATCTCAGGTTGAACAGGAAGTCTGTTGGTCAGTGTTTGTGTAGGCAGTCTGATGTAAGCAGTGCCAGGCTGGAATTATTTTTCTGCATTTGAGAACTCAAAGCTTTAATGGTACTTTGAAAAAAAAGTGTTAAAGCTTCTATAATGTCATCTGAAAGTATGTAATATGTACAACTTTTTTTTTTTTTATATAGCTCTTAGTATTTATATGTGTCTCTGCATATATATAGATCTGTGTTTTAGATACCAAGATAGGCTTAACTTTTTGGAAAGATCGGTAATTGTTAGTATAGTTCTTGTATAAAATTTATATGTGCTATTATAGGTATATTACAGTATCTGTATTTCCTTTTTTAAAGAGACTTTTTATATGCCACCCAGTATAGATTATAGCTAGAATAATGTTAGCATTAAAATGAAAAGTTTTCAGAAAATGGACTCTTAAAAGTCATTTGGGATGTTACATACGGATTCAGAAAAGAAAGCAGAAGTCTTCTTTGTTTCTAATTTTGCATTGTGAGCTGCTAGCAGCTAAGTCTGATAATAGTATTTAAGTGCAGGTTCTGTGGAGTGCTCACAGTCTCAGAGTTTAATAAAGGAGTTGGCGTTACGTGACAGGTTGGGCATTTTAGTGCACATTATGGATTGGTTATGTCTTACAGTGGGGCAGTTCATTTCTGGAGTCAGTACACAACCATTTTAGCAGTAGAATTAACCGCTTATGTCACAGATTATAATTAGCTGTGTCTGTGTGCCAGAGCAACAAGATGGAATGCAAAACACAGCCAAACATGTGAACGAATTTTCTTCCAGTGATATTTGGCCAGGCCTAAAATATCTTCCACTCCAGATCTGAAAGTAGTGGAAAAGTTAGACAATTCTCTCTTGGAAAGAGACTGGTTGTAGTTTATTCAGAAGTCCACATTGTTTCAAATCTCCAAGGTAAGTAACAATATTTTAAATTTATTTTTATATCTTTATTAAAATGTTAGCATGTTAACAATTGAGTTCTTTTTGTTTGTTCTTTACTTACTATATGGTTGTATTGAGCTTCTCCCCTAAGTTTCTGTGCAACATTTCAGACTGACTTTGTCCTTATTTAAGGATCATTTTGATGCTTATGTGATTAGTTTTAGGGCCTAAATTATTTGTTCCTTTTTAATTACAAGTTTAATTTTAGATTCAGATAGTTTATTTATGCTTGTTTTTACAATTAAATGTAGTATTAAATTACATAGTTTAAACCTGCACTTCTGTAATATTAAGAAGCTAACTCTTAGTAATTTTTAAATGTTTTACAATATCATGTTACTGTACTTACATAAATATCTGATTGCAGTAGTAAACCTCTGATGCTTGTAGCTATAGATTTCTCTCAGTTTATTTATCACATACCAAAGGTTAAATTTAGTCAAGAATGGATCCATGGTTCTGCTGAACACTTCTTTGTGGCTTGATTGTGTGATAAAAACCTCCCACCTGAGGAATTGTCACCAAAATTGTTTCTAACTTCTGTGAAGCATACTTGGATTAATATAGGGCATATAATTATGTGTGTACAGAACTCCTTTTGCAAGTTTGTAATCTCCTTGAATTCAAATACATTTTGTCTTGGATAATTTCACTACCTGAAAGAAAATTACAAACTAGTTATCAGTGGATTACTGACTCATTATCAAATGATTTATTGGATGGTACTTGGTGTCTCGCCACCAACAGGTGCTTGCACTGCAAACTTAATCATGAATCTGAATGAGCACATAAGTGCCTAAAACAGGATATTGCCAAAGTGTAGGAATGTGATTTTAGTGCATCAGCGCCAGTCAACTAGGCTCCTTTTACCAAGATATGGGTGTTTTTACTATATATGTCTTAAATCTCCTGCTTGAGGAGGAGGTGAATCATGTCCTAGAAGTGTCTGTCTATCTCCATTTTCTGTGGGGGGGCCTACGTAAGTATGGCTGACGTTATCTGTGTTTGAAGAGATTAATTTTGGCCTGCAGAGCCACTTCCAAATGAGTAATCCATTTGAGTGAACAACAGGAACTTCGTGCCATAAAGTTCTGAAAGTTTACCGTCAGTTAAGATTTTGGAAGTTTTGTCTGTGATACAGTCACAAATGATGCCACTTTGGCCGAGATGGATTGCTATTTATTTTCAAAACAAATGTGCTATTAGATACACCCCTCCTTTCCATTAGGTAGTGAAGAAAAAATGGTTCTAGAATACCACCAAAGGGTAAGAACAACTGCATGGAGTTAAATTAAAAATAAAAGGGTCTAAATTAAGCCCAGGATTAGAGGGAACCACTTAAAATCTCTTTTCTTAACCTTTATACTTTTGCTAAGAGCATGCAGCTCTTCCGTGGTTGAAAACTCAGTGGTTTAAAGCATGTTATATTTTGAGTTTTATTCACAAACATAAGGCTTCAGTAACAATATGAAGATACAATAGTCATGCTTACTGTAATAGGTTTGTAATTATAATATATGTAATAGATAAGTGTGATTATATTTAGTATTGAGAAGGCTAATGCAAAATGTATGTTTTAAGCTAGGATTTTTGAAGCAACAGTTGAAAGAATGATACACTATAACCATTTCTTACAAACCCAAGCCTTTATCAACAGGCACATGAAGTTGGGTGTACAAAGATCCTCTTGCCTGAATAGCCTCATGAGATTTTTTTTTCCTTCCTGTGGAAAGTAATGCCTTGTACATGAGATACAAATCCCAGGTCCTAACCTCTTACAGTTTTTAATTATTTTCATGACTTGGAATTAAGTCAGCTGGATTTCCTGTGGACTTATTTCTCAGAGTTGATTGTCTTACGTGTTTAACGAGCAGTGACTGAAGGTTTTTTGTAGCAGAGACATTTACAAGGTCTTTCTCTTGCATCAGTTTTCTGATATTTAATAAGGTCTTCAAGCCCATTGCAGTCCCTTGGTAAAGACATAAATGGGGGTTCTTATTTTCTCTGCTATTTTCAGAAAGTTTGCAGGAATGTAGCATTTGAGGCCTCTGCTTGTCTGTTGAATTTGCTTGAAATTGGCTAAGAAACTCAAAAGCTATTGAAGGAGGTAGGCAAAGTAAATGGGAGACAGATGATTCAGACATTGACATAGGGTTTGGTTGCTTTTTTGTTTATTAAACCAGGCTAAAAGCATCATGGCAGTTTGGATAACAGATTAATTCAATATCCTGGTCAAATTTTCAGCTCGGGTAATAGTATTCTCACTATTTAATTCATCTTAGCTTTGGCTACCTGGGCCAGTCTTCTCATGAAACCTTTCTGTATATCTGCCAAAAGCTGTTAAACAGCTGCTGCTTTTCATACCATGGTTGGTTATGTTTCTGTGGTGGATGAAGTCTGTATAAGGCTGTGAAGAGAAATATAAACTAAAATACATAAATATTTTTTTAAATGGAGTGTGGTATGTACTGGAGTGTTGGATAGTGCTGGTGGCAGCCATAAAACACATGGTTTTCAGTAAGATAGATGTTTATTTGTGTTTGTGGATATGTATATCCTGAAGGCTGGTTGTAAGAATCACGCTTGTATGTGTTTTCAATAAAGGGATGTAGAGATGGAATCATCTTGTAGTAATGACTGATAAAACTCCTCCTTGTTTATTTGCTGTGCTGTCAGTGCTCTGAGGAACAGAAGTTTAGTACCTTTGCTTCACCTTACCTTTTCCCAGTATTGCAAGTGCCAGATAGCAAATTTTATATAGACTTTTTCATCATTGCCTTATTAGCTGTGGATAGTAGTGGCTTTCAGAAAAGGCTGACTGTGTAGAGTACAACAGCCTGTTTCATGTTAAAGTTTCACATAGGTCCTACTTTGAATTTCCAAGCTGTTAAACCTTTCTGTGAGAAGCATACAGGCTCCTGATGGAAGCAGACATGTCTCCAAAGTTCCACTGCACCCAATTTCCTCAGTTTTGAGGAAAAGGATTTTAAGTGAGAGGCAGTAGTAATAAATAAAAAAAACGTGTTCTGGTGACTCCAGACTGCTGAAAGCAGAATAAAATGGAAGAGTTTCTTAAAAAATAAATGCTCTGTAATGAAGCTGAGTCAGTAGAACACAGTTATGGTAATGAACCCTAACCAGAGACTAGGCTACGTTAGCAACACTGGAGATACCACGCTCCTTCAAAGGCCTGTTCCAGTCCAACTTTGAACTGGAATAGATGGTCTTCAGAGGTGCATTGCAGCCTAGTTTTTCCTAGGATTCTCAGAATTTGTTCAGATTTTCTTGACTATTCCCTTTATTGTTACTATTAATTACCTACTGGTTTTGTTTAGTCACCTGGCTGTCTTACTAGCTGGTCCAGTCTGCAGTTGAACTCTTTTCAGAGCTCATGGAAGAGGAGGGCATCACAATTTAATAAATATGTGAGATTGGTAGCTAGCAGTATTCTCAAGCCACATAAAGTTCTGTAAATCAATGAGAATTAACTGTAATATTTGACTTGAATTTTACTTGGAAATACAAGGAAGGAAATAGATGGATTCAGAACTTAAAGCTAAAAAACTAACAGTGAGTATTACTTTAATATCTGCATTCCCTATGAGCTGAAAAGCCACGGGAGGATACTTGTGCGACTGGCAGAAAAGGTTGCTGTTATTGATTGCCTGAGTGAAAGTTTTCACAGTAGGGATAATAAAATGATAAGACAGATTTCAGTATGTGGAGGAAGAAGAGGTTGATTTGAGTTTGGCCTGAGTGCCAAACAGGAAAGTGAGCATGGTGAACAATCCCAACAGCCAGCATGGTTGAGGCAGAGAAGGCACTGTCAGGTTTGATTCCCTCCACATTCATATAATAGTGTCCTGTACTTTGTAGTACCCCCCAAGACTTCTAGCATATAAAAGACAGTCGTATTTGAGGGCTGAAGTGTCAAAGTTTACCCAGAGGGTACCCAGAGCCAAGTTTTATGTAGTATGGATGGGTGTGGCACAGAATTTTATGGAGGCGGAGCCAAACTTTTTGTAGGGCGGGCAGCAAGACCGAGATAAGACCTGGTAGTCCTGCGCTGCCCGTGCTACTTTTCAGGCTGTTTTTCTAGTCTCATGTGCTCAAACAGACCTGATGAAGGGCCTGTACACCAAAAAACTTGCCTAATTTTTAGCCCTACTGTTTAGTATAAGAAAAGATTTTCCTTTCAGCCCCAACGCTCTTCTTCCCTGTAACGTTGTACTTCTAGTTTCGTTCTGTCGTGGTAGGTATTGCCCGTTTAATGAAAATACTGATGGCGTCTGCTGAAAACTGTTATCTTGCTTAAACACGGAACTGCGTTGCAAAATAGTTTATTTCATTTTGAGTGATTTCATGAGTCATTTAATAATTATGTTCAATGCATGTGTGGAGACAATGCTTCCAGAAACAGAAATGCAGTTCTTATATTCACAAAGTTGTGTAAGACTATTAATGTATTGTCATAACAGAGAAAAAAGCATTTCTAAGCTATATTTGATAAAACCACTGTATTTATCTGAGTTCCCTCCATTGTTTCTGAATTGAATATTTTGTTGAAATTCTGTTAGTAACAACTTTCACAATCTGTGAGAGTACTTGCTTTTTAAATATATATTCTTATTCTATTAATTTTGCTTTTCGTTAAACATCTGTTGAACTGATAGTATTGTCGTTCACACCTTGGTGATTTGTTTTAACTGATTTTAATCACATTTATGGAAGAAAAAGCTGTATCCCTTTAGTCATATTGAAAACATCTAAAATACTATTTAAATTAAGAACATTAATATGACTGTCTTCCTGTATCAGAAATCCTAAGGTACCTAGTAGCAAATGGCTTTAACTCAAGAAAAAATTCAAAGCCAGCATTCAGAAAATTATGTAGAAATAAGCTTTGATTTAGGATTGTTTAGTAACCAAAGCATATGAATGGCAAGAATGCAAAATGAGGATAACAAAGGCAGCAGAAAGCGAAGTTAATCTATATTCCTTTGCATTAGCTAAAGATTCCATCTTCTGGTACCTTTTTCTTTCTTTTTTTTTTTTTTAACTTTCATCATCCCTAGGTACTTCCTCTTTCTCCTCATATTTTACAATCTCCACTTTTATATCTCATGTTTGTTTCCTGAGTGTACTCACTACTTAACCTTTTTTCTTGTCCCCAAGTGTCTACTCACGGTATTTATTTTACTGTAATTAAATTAAAACGTGGAGACTTTTTTACATGTCTGATTTCATATTTTGTTAATTCACAGCTAAAAAGAAATAAAAACATTTATCAGACAATTTTCCCCTACCCAAAGAGATCTCAACCTTGTGGTAGATGATTTTACATTTCAGCTGAATTTAGCCAGCATTTTCTTTAAATTGAAGTAATAGTTTCTAGAGCTTTGAGGACACTCTGCTTTTGTACACCAGAGGCTGACAAAAGTCTCTCAGCTGTTTTTGTGTTGATCTTTTATGTAAAACTCTTCTGAAAGGTGATTACCTTCCAGAAATGTGTGTGACATTGTTCTTCCACTGCCAGGTGAGGAATTGAAATCTATCCTAGGCAAAGTTTAGTTGCTCAGATGGTAGAGAGCAGTCCAAATCACCTGCAAACCTGGACTAGGCGAACCTGCAGACACTAAGATATAGTGTAATTTATCTTTATTTTGCCTTTAGAAACTTGCATACTTTTCCAAAATTTAAGTTTAGGAAAGTCTTAATTTGCAGCACTTGGTTCTCTGATAATATATCAGGCTACAAAAACTGATTGATGGGTTAGGCACTACTGTCTAAATCTGAGGAATAAACAATGTCTAATTGAAGTTTAAAAAGACTAGTTATACTTGTGCTCTATGAATGTCTTTTCCTGGGTATGCCTAAAGAATAACTTTAGAAACTGCAGACATACTTTCTGGAGAAGGTAATGTGCTTGTTATTTGATCCAAATAGGAATTGTTTTCCAATTACTCAAATTAGAATCTGTAAAATGAAGGAATACACCAAAAATTAATCCTACATTTCAGATTACACTATTTGATTTACATCTGTAAATCAACTTTCAACTAAAGTTAAGGATTTTAGTAATATCTGCTGTATTTATTTTGGATTAAATACTTTGTATGAAAAATTCTACTTTGAAATACAAGGAGTATATATGCTATGTCAAATAAGAGATTTTTCTTTTAGTTTATCTTGGAATGCATACATAATTAACAGGTAGTTTGGGTTTTGTTGATGCTTCATTTGTTTTTACATCTAACTGAAAAATCAGCTATGTCTTTCTTATAGGTTTTAAACAAAGAAGTGGTATACTGATCAAAGACAGTATTTATACATTTTTCCATGTTCTTCATCTTCGTTTCTTGCATTGCATTATTGCTTTGTCACAGTTGCTTAGAAAGAAACCTAGTGATGGTTGCTGCCTAAACAGTTGGAGTCAACATCACCAAAAAAGGCTTCTGCAGTACAAGTCTTTTGATGATTTCCTTATGTGTCTAATACCCATTTAAATTAATTGGGTTTTCCCCTGTGTAAGTAAAAATGAGTAATAAAGTTGTTATGAACGGGACTGCAAAGGAATGGGAGCACATCATTTTGTAGTCATTGACATTTAAACTTCATCAGAAAAGGGCAGAGGTTTAAAGTATGTAATGAGACACAGTATACGTAGGAAAGTATTTTGCTTCCCCTGCTACTGAAAAGTGAATTTTGAATCTTTAGTTTAGCTACATGTGAATTGTCAAAAAAGGTACAGTTGTGTCTTTCCAGATGCAAGGTCAAATAATTATATTTTTTAAAGTCCATATGTGATGAATCACTTGAATTAGGGAGGGAAGACTTGAGGATTAATTTTCATCTCACGCCTCTATATCTAGTTCTATTCCTTCTTTCTTGTATTTTCATTTCACTATTCCAAAAAAAAAAAAAAAAAAAAAAAAAGGCAGCTCCACAGAATAGCAGTATAACTCCATTTACTACGTGAAATCATTTATCAAGGCCAGATAAGCTGCTTTTCAAAGTCCACAACCAACACAGGAAAGCAGCACAAAAGGGAGTTATTTTGTAATTGTGCTGAAGTCTACTATCTGAACTGGAAGTATACCTCTCAAGAGGTAGCAGCATTCTACCTGGAAGTAGCACTTTCATAAAAGCAGCAGCAAGACAAGGAAAAAGAGGGAGAAGTTATGCCAATGTGTATGTCTTTATGTACTTAAATAGAGCTATTTCTTTTTGCTCTCACCTCTTCCCAGCTCTGGTGACATGAAATACGTCTCCTGCAAACAACATTGAGGATAATGTTAAAGGGCTTTTGCTAAAAGCTCTCCGAAAGCGGGGCTTGCTTTAGGAATACTATTTCTACAAGATGCATTTGCTTCTGGTAATCATTGTGGTATGATAGGAAAGCTCTTCTATCACACACACAGAAAATAAAAATAAATCTTTTTTTTTAAAAAAAAGTATTTTTAAACAGAAAAAATGCATAATTGCATTTTTAAACATTATCTAAAATTATTCTTTGTCTGGTAAACATACACACAAGATTATGACAGCAGAGAGTCTGTCATGATTTGCCTCCATCAGAGGGATTGCTGTAATTTTCTTCACATTTAAAAGGAATTTCAAGTCTTTTGATGTGTTTTCAATGACCCCAACAAAGATTATGTTCCCATTCCTTCCCCTGAGTCATCTTCACAATTCTGGTCTCTGTGTCACACTTCTAAGTGTGACAAATAACCAGAAAAAGCATCACAAATGACAACAAAATTTTTAAAAATTTATGCCTACAAGTGTTTTGAGATTCCTGGTGTTGTCTCCAGTGAAGAAAAATTGAAGGCCACAAAACAATTCTTATTTGCAAGATCTAGCTACCAGATCCTGTCTGCAGCGTTTAACTTAAGTGTGTGAAAGTAAAACTTCGTGGTTCTTTCTTGTCTTATGATACTGTACATTGGTAATAAAGGAGGAATTAAAAGTAATTGAGAGAATCCAAGTTGTACAGTAACAATACATAGCAAAAAAACCTAATTGAGAACAACAATTTGAATGGTAATACAAAGAGCATGGGATATATCCATTTTGTCAGATACTCAAATAAACTTCTCCTAATGTCCGCTGTTGGAGTGAGAACTCCTCTCGGGTCAGACTCAGAGGAAAATCAAACCACAGGGCTTGAGTTAAAACCTTTGGATAAACTGAGATGCATGAAGTCACAAAAGACCCTCGGTCACGTTTTCAACAACGGGAGTTGCGTTTTAACCTCATCCCAGCCCTCGGAGCTGCAGGTTTCTCTCTGATGTTGGGGTAGATCCCAAAAAAAACCCTTCCTGGGGGTCTGAGAGGTGCCTCCTGGGTGTGGGGGATGTGGGGAGCCCCTGTGTCCCGTGCTTGGGTCCTCAGCTCTGCTCCATGGCGGGCGTTGTGCAGGGAACCGCTCGGGCTGGGGAGAGACGGTGCCAGTGAGGGAGCAGCGCCCAACCCACGGAGCCCCCCTCTCTCCTTGGCATCCTGCTTCCAGAATAAGCTATTCACCCCTTCCTCTTTTCTTTTTGCCCTTTCTGAATATGATACTCCTTTTCAGTCCACGACAGCCAGAGACATAAAACCACTCTAAAGTAGCCAGAATTCTGTTTAATCACCCAGGTTAAGAGTGTACTGCTGACATGATATAATAAAAGATTGAATGTCGTGACTTACAGGGAGTTCTTAGACGTTATTTCCAAATAAGTAGTATCCTAAATAAGTACTATTTATTTTTGCAGGAATTTTTTTTTATTTTAAAATATAATCTGTTTGTAAAACCTATGTAAAATATTACTCTAGAAATTGTTGCTGTCTATTGCTATTTCATTCAGGTTGAGTTTTCTTTTTTTTTTCTTTTTTTTAATTAAGCTGACAGAATTCAACTTACTGTTGTTCACCTCAAAGTAGCTGCCCCCTGGCTATCTTTTTTGACTTTGCAGTCGAGTTTGACTATGATAAAATAAAGGTATAGAGGTTTTCAAGGTAATGAAGTTTTTTCAAGTTTAGTGGAAGTTTGCTGTGACATAATACCCTCATTAGAGGAAAACTCTGTCCTGGTGTACATTCTGTTGGCATGTGAATAATATCTACTGGGTCATAATACACAATTGAAGCTAGCTAATACTGCTGGGTGTTATATTTGGCTCAGGAAATTTTTATAAAGCACATGGATAGAGCAAAAGTAACAAGATTACTGCATTGATGTGGGTACTTGACCAAACATACAAATCTATACAGAAATAGGCTTCATCACTTCCTCTCATTATAGTCCAAATTATTAATTAAGCTTTCACTGTTTCTTTGCTTTTTTTAAAGGATGTTTTAGACACAATTGAAAGCAACAGCAAACATACACAGGCCCTGTACTCTAGTCTCTTTTTATTCCCTTTGTACTGTGCTGCTAATTTTAGTGTCATCTTTGCTGCTGGTGTAAGGGATGAGCATAAACTGAGCTTTGAGTTTGCTGTTTCTCAGCACTCCTTTCAGATGAAACACATACCTCCCAACACAAATCCTGAATTTGTTTCAGAATATTATTACTGTGTTCAATAAAAGATGTCCTGTATGTTCAAGTACCATGTCTGACCTGCTTCATGATCAGAGGAAGTGAGGACCAGTCCCTCATGTCTTGTGGCTGTTTGTAACATCTAAGAATTCCTGTGTTGGGACATTCTGAGGTATCACAAGTCAACTTTGGTAGGTGTTAAATTAGTACTTAGACCATGGAGACAGAAACTGTGCTTAGTGTTTACTTCCTGAATGACTTTGTATGTACCTAGATATACCTGAATCACTGTCTTGATGGTGAATTTATTTTATTTTTTCTCCATGCATTTTAGCAAAATGGCCAGAGAAGGTAGACTTGAATATCTTCTTCAGCAGAAGATGCACAGAGTTGGATAACTTCTAACAATCATTTACTATTGGTGTTAAAAATTATTAAATACTGCAAATAATATTTTTGGTGGTTGATGCTGCAAGTATCTAACTTGGTACTTTACAAGAGTATTTGGAGGTGTGTTCACCCCGTCAACAGCATTCATTCAGTTCCTTTGTGGATTAGGGTTTTTTTTTTAATTGACTTGTATTTGATTTTGAATATTAATACTATACATTTGAGTACTGGTTATACACTGAAGATTTATATTTTGTGTGCCTGAAAAGAGATATCAAAAAGAAAATACTAATGGAATTAACATCAATGTTCCCCACTGAGGAGGTCTGGGAAATTTCTCTATGTGCCCTTTCATTCTGGAGGATGGCTCTGAAGAAATGTCACAAGTGAAAATAAAATCAGTAGAAGATATTTTGGGACAAATCAATAAAATTGATAATAATGGTTTTTCTGTCATCAGGACCAGGTGTGATTCACTCATGTTCAGAAGGCAAAAAGTTCTTTGTGTGCCTTTCTGGTAAAAAAAGCAAGATAGCACCAAACATGGCTTCATCCTAATTTTCTACCCCAAGAACTTCTGATATATTTAGGTATTGCTAACTGCGTGATTTTATCTTTGCTTCCACAATAAATCCCCACTGTCCCTTCTTCCAAGAGCTTGAATACAGAGTAGAATAGTGATGAGAAACACACATAAATCTTCAAATATTATGCAATTCCTATCAATTTTTATATGCAAACAGGAAGAATTTTGTCAGAGAATACCCTCAGGCAGATTATCCCTATCTTGATATTTTGAATAAACGAGAGAGCAGTAATGTCATTTTAAGCCAAAATGTAACCTTCGTTGGGTTTAGAAATGGTTATAAAGGGATTTTAAAGGAAGAATCTCTTATGAATAAGTAAAATGTAGAGTAAGCAAACAGACACTATCAGATGTTTGCAAGCAGTTGGGGAAGAATGTTTTAAGTTACAACCATTGAACAGAATAATTTCCGATAAGCTTAGAACTTCCAAAGGTATTGTGGACATCTTCCTAGTCCATTGTAATGCAATGTGAAAAACAGTTTTTCTTAAAGAACAAAGGCAATGTCTTAAAAAAGTGTATTTTCTGTAGCTGTCTCTCAAGTGTTGTAATTTTCTGGACTTGCCAATGATACTGTAAATCTAAGTGAAAGAGTTTTTCACAGGAGGACAGTAGAGAGTTTAATGTACAATTGAGAATACAGGAATACTTCTGTAGAGCAGTCCTGGAAATGAACAGCAAACTCACAGGCCATTTTCTGTCAGGCAGTTTCTAGCAGGTCTGGATGTGTTGCTTTTGCAGGCACAACAACTTGTGGTGTAAAAATATGCTATCAAAAGTAAAAATTCGAATTTCATTAAGTGTCTGAAATGTCAAATTATTTGCCAGTGTCCAGCTTTCTAATACAAAACAGAAATATATCTCTAAAGAGCACAATATTTTTTATCTTCACTAGAAGTTTCAAGTAATTTACCATTTGGAGTTGTTATTGAAAAGGCTGTAGCAGGGAATTAAGAAAAATGAATCTATAAATATCACAGCATATTCCAGATTTTTTTTCAGTTAGAGTGACATCTTTTGTGCCCTACATGCAAATCTAAGTAGAAACGTAAATTTTAATTATATAGCCCTGTGGATCTACCACATGATGCAAAACAGTTCACTTCCTCTGTACAAGTTGATAAAACATTTTATATTTCAAATGAGGAATTATTCCCTTTTATAAAAGCAATAACATTTTTCTAAGAAGAAGATTTGAAATTGTGTAACACGTGGCATTCTTGTTCACCACACAGGGATTTTATAATCTTGGTAATTTCCTCAAGTATTATTGACTTACTTGGGTAGCTAGATACACAGCAAGATGTTGCTAAGTCTTGGTCTGACTAAATATGTGGTTTTAATTGTGATGTTGAACTTCTGATTTCAACTGACTTTTGTCTTGCCTGATGTAATTCAATATTTTTAGTAAAACCATACAATTGGATGTCTGGAATAGGTCACATTAAATAACAAAATTTATATACTGTAGTCTGTAGCTATCACATCCTTGTTTGGCATTGGATTTTGCGTATCTGAAATTTTGAAAAATTCTATAATTTGATGTTTTATTCAGAATTTTGGTCATCAAGTTACTTGCTGATAACCTTAAGAATTCAATGCCAGACTTTTGCAGTAAATAACTATAATAAGGACTGAACAGAAAGGCTTTATCTGCATACAGTGTAATGTGCATGTCTCTTCTGAATAAGGAAATCATTCAGCTGTCACTGAATGAAAGAACTAAAATGCTGGTGAACAAAAACTACCTCTGGTAGATTATAGCAAAAGTTCTGTAAATTTGACAGCCACCCTCTCTTCATTTCTCTCCTTGAAGTGTCAGATAATACGTGGATTGCTTTGCAAACCTTTATTACTTGCAAGGAATGACAACCCCAAGGGAAACCTTCTACTTTCACCTGAAGAAAAGCCCTTTGACACCTGGAAGGATCAAATGATCAGAATAAGAGAGGATGTGGTGTTAAGTAATTTTATAAATCTTTTCAAACTATCATTTTATAAATTAGAGTTGGAAAACTTATTAAATCCTCAAGACATCCCTGTGTGTTTAATTTTATTTTGTCCTTCTTGATGAGAAAGCCGTTTATACAGGAGACTAAATGCACACTGCTCTTATTTTTCATAAAGACAGGATTTTTATTAAACTATGAGGAGACAAAAGGTGATTGTCCTAGCCTTTCTGTGAGAACAAGATGGCTCTCAGCATTCCTTGCACATTAATATTTTCCTTTCTTCCACCCGTTCAATACAGGGGCTAGTTGTTTAAAGACTTGCCCATACAAACACAGGCAGTTAAAGTTCATACCTAGCTTAATTACAAACACTTTCTTAAATGCACAGTTAAAGAAGAAGAGGGATCTAGAGGAATTAATCTACTCTGGCTCCTGCTTCAGCGAGAGAAACCTCACAGGAAAATAAATCAAATTGAAAGATAGAAAACAAAGTTTAAAAAAAGTGTTTACTGTAAGTGAGATTCAAGAGTAGACATATATTAGACAAATAATATTTTATATAGCTTATTATATTAATATTATTGACATTATAATCTAATAGCAATATGACATCTATTTATATAGTATTAATGATTATGTTATTAAATTTATATAATCCTGTGCTGCCAGTGACTGCCTTTCAGCTCTACTTCAAATGTGCAAAGCTGTTAATTGTGACCATGTCATAGTTATTATGCAAATGTGCACTGCAGGGTATGCAAACAGTTAACTAGGCCATATGAATTTCTTCGCTGGTTGCCACAAATTACGCTGCAGGGATCCAGCTCTTTTCAGCTGATGACACTAGTTTACAATTCAAACTGTAATATGCTATACAACACAACACAAAAATTTCAACAAAGCAAGGCTGGGCAAGATTAAATACAATGTGATGGAAGGGTTGAAAGTAATTATAAAATTTTCATCTGATCATGAGAGTTTGATTTTTCCCTGCCTTTCTGGTTTTGTCTTGAAAGCTTTTCCATATGGATTTCAAAGGTTTCCCATCTTTTTCTCTGAACAACAGGATTGCCTTAAATGTTTTTCGTCTTTCAGGAAAATACTCCAGCTGCACCCCTTTCCTTTTGGTTAATCAGTGGACTGCTTCTGTTTTCACAAAGACAAAAGTGTGCATGCCTGAATGCACTAAAGTGAGAAGTCTTGGTGTACTTCTGATGTTCATATTTTATAATAACACCCATCTAGCCCAATGCAACATACATTAAAAAAATTAATGAACATAATAGTCCATGAAGATACTGTATGCAGATAATAAAAGTAGCTCTCACTTGCCTCAGTTGACAGGTTAATTTCAGTTTACAGTTTGTATACAATGGCAAAGAATTTCATTTAAGAGGTTAAAAAGGTCTTTTCACTATACTGTTTTTGTTTAGCACTATCACCTCTTTTCATCCCCAGGAATACTGTGAAATACTTTGCATGTGAATGAATATATTTCACTTAAAGAGGTGTCATGGTTTAGGAATGGTGTTCTCCAATTCAGTACTCCAGCTAAAACCACTTGCTCTCCCTCCCCTCCAATTGGAAGCACAAAAGATGAGGATCAGGGGTTGAGATAAGAACAGTGTGCTGGAAACAGCAACGAGATAAGGAAATGAACAGTAACAGCAACAATATTAATAAGAAAAGGTATAGCACAAAGAAATTATTTGCACGGAAAGCCTGCAAGAGTAAACAAATACTGACTGGTTCTTCCCAACCGTGTTTTCTTCCACTGAAAGGAATCCCCTTTTCCTCAGAAGCCAGACTTCCTTCTCCCCCACCCCTGCCAATGACCTGCTGGGGTATAGGAAAACATCAGGGTCCTGGACACACCCCCTCAACCATGTCCTCTTCAGCTGCTGCAAAAAATTAACCTTGTCCTAGACAAAACCAGAACAAGAGGGAAGAGTAGATGCACTGATGACTGTTCATGAGGAAAAACACGTATAGTACAAGCACCAGTGGTGCAAATTTCATCATGAAACCTCACCAGCTCTTCTTAACTCAGATTTGAAAAGGTTTTATTGAGTGCTAAGCTTTTTGTCTCTCTGCTGAAAATGTAAAATGCTAATAATTACATAATTATTAATGGAATTACAGCTGGTTGTTAATATTAAGCAGCTAAGTAGTTCAATATTTAAATTATGTTTTCCAATTGTGTGTTATTATCAGTTGCTTTATGACAACATGACAAAGTACTTGAGTAGCACAGTTCTGAACTGTGTATTAAGGGGAATTTTATTTACATGAAAATAACAGCCATTTAGAACAAAAACAGTGAAAACATTTTTACAGCTGAAGTACACCGAGATTACTTATTTTAATTGAAATAGTATTCTGTCTTCAGTATTTCCTTCAGATAAGTCATTCCTGAAAATAATACGATTTAAAAGCTTTTACTCAGGCTTGCTTTCCTAAGCAGGCTAACAGATAAGTTTGCAAATTCCTTTTTAAAAACACAGCTGTCTTAAATGAATATTTCAGAGCTGTTTTGAACTTGATGCCCAAACCAACCTCAGTCCAACAGTAACATTAGTGATAGAGAGTTTTTCAGTGTCTTTCATTAATCAATATTAATATAAAAATCTCCTGGACCTCAGAATCACTCAAATGACAGAGACCAGTCTCTAAGTCTTGCATGGAAAAAGTTGGACTAGAGCTAGGGAAATGTTCTGTCATGGTTATATATTTTTAGAGGGCAGCTATAGTAGCACAGTTTGAAGAACATACAGCTCTTTCATGGGCAGCTCATATGTATTACTACAGGCATGAATTTCATGCCTTACATGCAACACATACAATGCCTGAACTCATAGGAAATCTCACAAGGTCAAAAACCTGCAGTGTTACTAATTGTTCACAAGTTTGATCTATCATTTAAAATCTGTGAAAAATCTTTTGACAGCTGATTAGCATTCAGTATCTGGTTTAAATCAGCAAAGAGGCAGGAATTAATTGGATTTAAATGAATCCCAGTAAAATAGATGATGACAATTAGAAAATACTTCTAAATAACAAACTATCATGAGAGAGCTCAATCCTGTGAATTATGGCCAAATCTACAAAAATCCATAAGGAAAGTGCTGATTGTGTTGGCCCTTGAATAGGAACACCAAGAAATTCCACTTCCAATTAAGTAGTTTATTTGTACTAGATAGTTTATTGTGGTACTGCTGACCTGATGCAAATAAGACATTTTCATGGTCCATTTGAAAGATGTAAAGAATTTTCATTCTGAAACTCAGTTGCCATTTCATGTGTGCTGTAGGTTGCCAGTACTTCTTGGTCACTGTGTGCTGCGTCCTTGTAAAATAGTGCAAAGATAATATTTACCAAAGTCATTGTGCATGCTGCAGGTTTCTTGCTTCTCCAACTAACTTGTGTACGTCCAAGTGTCTGTGTCACCACTTCCTTCTTGGTGCCTGTTTAGTATGCTCCTACACAACCAGTTTCATGGTTATTCCATTTACAAATCACATTTTACATCATAGTACTAAAAATCTGTTGTTTTTCTTCTAAGAGTCTACCTTGATTCTTGGCAGATTTCACAACACAACTAGGAGGTCTGCCTATCTAAGTCTTTCCTTTCCTCCCACCTTTTTAAAGCATCCCAAACTTATAAAAAGATTTCTCTCTGACTTCTCCCAACAGGTCTGAGATTATTTTCCTATGTGATTTCAGCTTGTGAACATGTAAGTCAGTAATATGGAAAGTTGATTCTCCCAAAAGAAACAGTCCAACAGCATCAGTTCTGAAAGGATTTTCACTGTAATTACTTGGTACTAGGACACTAATTCTCTTAAAAATCATGAAATATTATATTAGGGAGAAAAACTTAATCCTTCTCAAAGCATTCAGTTGTCTAGGCCAGCATTGCCTATTTACTTTGACCAAAGCAGTTTTTGGCAGTATTAATAATGCTCAGGAACAACAGAACTGTTTTCTGTCAAAAAAAAATAATTCATGCAGGGAACAATGCTGTTCTGGGAGATGTCCTCTGTGGAATTTCTGAAGGGCTGAAAACAATCACAAAACTTACAGGCTTTTTGCTGAAATGCATAATGGATTCTGACCTCACCTCATTAAACAGCAGTACATAATACATAATGTATAAAACCCTCAGCTCACAAAATAAACATTTTACAATAGGGTATAAATGGAACAGAGAAGGATAGGAATCAGAAAAATCCTATCTTATTGTTAAATTACATGCTTTTGGAAATCATTCTGGTTGAAATGTCTAAAACATATAGGCATACAAGTATGAGAAAGTCATCCCAGGCTCTCTTTCTTTCTCTTTTGATGGAGAGAAGTTAAATACATCTAAGGCACAGTTCATTGGATGGCGAAAATTCTCATCTAACTTAAGTCAGATAAATAATTCCCAGCAGGGAGACCTATCTCCATTAACCATAAAGGGAGTCCAGGTTGACTGGCTGAGATATTCAGGGCTAAATTGTCCATATCTAGCATTGTGAGATGAATTCCAGCCTCAGAGACCACTGTAATGAGGCTGCATAAGAGCTTGAAGATGTGAGAATTAATTAACTCTTTGGCGAATGGTCTTTCTACTGCAAAATTTGCCTTGCAGATCTAGGGAACAGCACAAGGAACAGGCAAAGCATTCTGCCTCGTGAAGGGGGCGTAGAAGAGATGCAAACAAATTCACACGCGAGCACTCACCTCACAGAAACCGACAACGCCCTGACCGCTCACCCATGTCCAGCAGGATCGGAAGGGATCCCTTCTCCCCCACCAGCCCCTGCACATGGCACGAGGTTGTATAGGATAACCTCAGAGTCCGAGCCATGCCCCTCCTGCCTGCTGCAAGTATTAACCGTGTCCTGGCCAGAACCAGGACATGGTTGTACTACACATGGGCAAGAACTGCACAGCTTATTTCTCAAAGGGTATCTCTGGGTGTTACCACGTAAGAGTTACTGCATCCTATTCTGTAAGTTACGTGTTGAGAAGCAATCTGTGTGGAAGTCAGGGTAAAGGTTTGTCTAAGCAACTTAGGGAACCCGTTGTATGGATAAATGTCCCAATATCTCATGGCAGTGTATGGTAACAGAGATTTCAGATAAGGGGCAACTTCTGTGTGAGTGTTATGGTTTACTATACAATAATTAGATAGAAAACAGGAAAAAATTAGTATCAACTCATATATAAACAGAATTCTGTAACCAGTACTATGTGCTTGAGTAATTCACTGAACTGAAATACATGGTCTGATATTTTTAAACAAACATAGTTCATGTGGTGAATATTAAGTAACATCTTGTAAATCTACAGTGTCTTGCACTAATATAAAGCCAAGTTATTTCAGAGTCTATAATTCTTCAGGAATAAATTGTTATACTATTTTCAGCTATGAAAAGATTTACATACATAGTCTATGAGCAACTGAGACTGATAGCAGAAAAAGAAAATTATACTATTATACCATAATGTCTGTAGCAGAGTTATCTTATGAACTGCCAATTATTTGGTCTAATTTTTGAATATAAATAAACAACAAATTAATTTTTTTTTGTGGATGTGCAGAAATAAGGTGACTACTGCATATATACAAAGGGATATCGCACAGACTTATGTTCAGTTGTAAACTTATATTTTATTCTCTGTCTTGCTAGGAAGCTACAGGAACAAAAGATGACATCTTTCTAAAGATGAGGGTTAGAACTGAGAGCCACAAGTGTGTTACAGACACAGGATGGCTCTGCAGGAAACTTGGAACAGAGGCAAGGATGTCATTTGAACAGGTTTTGAAACCTGTGTGAGCAGAGCATGGTGATCTCATTGATAGGAGGAAATGCAGAATTGAGAGTAGACCTTGTGTGAAACCTTTCTGAAGGCACTCTCATTTGGGAGCATTATATTGTAGGAAAGTGGACCAGTTTTTGGATGTGAGATGCCTGTGGACATACCTGGCTCATGGAAGGGCTTGAACTTAAAATACCTATTTTGTTTCTGACATCCATGATTGGGTTGAGTTTTTTTGCTTTATCTCGGTGTAAATGAGGCAGATATTGCCCACTGTTATTCTTGATAAGTAGCTTCAGCTGCTGAGTTTTTATTCTTTTGGCCAAAATTGTAAGCTTTAATGAATGGTTTGAATTGTTGGTGATCTCTGTGCTGTAAAAGTGGAAGTTAGTGAATATTCTCATGTTTTAAGGAAGTGCAACCTTGTAAGATTCCTTTAAATTCAAACAATGCTTCTTTAAGAAGTATAGTACAAATTGAAGTTGTTTAAACCCAGTAGGAAATGTTTTTAATGCTGATATATCTTTAAATATGAATATCTGATGGATTGAGAAATCATTATTTCCTGTACATCATAATTTCATTTCTTTACATACACATTCTGAAGACTAATATATGTTGGAATATATATATATATTGCACAGTTACAATTGCACAATTACACACAGATACACAGTTGTGAGCTGTAGATTATGATATGATCCCATGAAATATTTTATGATGGGAGAATTAGAATATTATGACAAATGGGAGGAAAGTGTTGCCATTCTTTATATGATAAAATAAATTTAAGCCTCCTGAAAACAGCAGTTAATGCAGTTCATATATTAAAACATCACATTGCATGTATCAAAAACTAAGATGTAAGTTAAACGGGGCACGATGAAAATGCTTTCCAGGTAAAACTTCGTAAGAGTTTCTGGTTTCTAGCTATTACAATTATATCTTCATATTTTCCTTGGAGTTTTATATAAATATTGTCAGTTAAATTAAGCAACTAAGCAGTTCCCTTTCTTTTTTCCTTTACATAGCAGATGGTACGTGAACAATACACGACAACGACACCAGGCACTAGCCTAGAGAGGCCGAAGAATGAATATATCTACAAAATTGGAATTTATGGCTGGAGAAAGCGTTGCCTCTACCTGTTCGTTCTCCTCCTGCTTATCATCCTAGTTGTGAATTTTTCTTTGACAATTTGGATTCTCAAAGTGATGTGGTTTTCCCCAGTAAGTGTCCTCTTTTATCTGCATTCTTGTCTTCTCTTCCCTGCCTCACCACTTCACTTATTTTCTATGTACATCAGCTTCTCTGTAGGTAATGGATGGTTCTATTTTCTTTCTTCTCAACTGTGATTTGTACTTCGGTTGAAAGTATGTTAGAAAAATCTATCTTTGAATGTACTTCCTCGTATGTAATTTCTATATCGGTAATAGTTTTTGAAATACTGAGGTTGTTGATGCTTTACATTGCAGTGAATTCTAACCATTCTATGAGAATGTATTTTACTATTGTCTCATAGTCTCTTACTTGGTTGGTATTTTATAAATGTGTTTGCTGTAATTTTACCTCATGTAGAATTCCTTAGTTAAAATATTACTGACAGTTACTGTGGTTTTTTAGCCTCCTTCTCCTGTTTATCAGCATCTAAAATTTAACAATTTATTTGCTCAATTAATTACAGCTCGGAGGTAATTATCACTACTTCATGCTTGAGGCTAAGCAGCTATATAATTCAGAAATAAGTTTAATGACTTTCCACTGTCATATATATTTTAATATTTATAATGCAATTTTGCATGTTGTAGATTAAAGGGTAAGTTTCAGAAGTCTGCAAGATATGATTTTAGTCAGAATGCAATAAAATGCATCAGTGAATATTGAAGCTAAGCTAATTTGCTCCTAACATGCAGTTGTGATACACAGATGATTTGAATAGACTTGTTTCAAGAAAAAACAATAATAATAAATTTCTACAGCTCTGCCCTGGCTACTGAAGAAAGTTTCTGTTATTACACTTCTGTCACTAAGTGAAGACCACTTTATCTTATTGTAAATATTTCTATACTTGCTAAAAAGAAAGTACGTTAATTTTAAGTCCTACTTACTAATACAGTTTTTAGTGTTTGAATTCCCATGAAGGGTCTTCCCCCACATAAATTCTTTACAGCACTGCAGCACTGTTGCTGTCATACAGATTACAGTGCAGAACATCTTAGATCACATAAAATTTTTCTCTTATGCAGCTGACATGGAAGATATGCTTTTAGTTGCCTGCATGTCATAAATCACAGAGAACATGAAAAACTTGTAATCATTTTCTGTGTGGCTCAGGGTCCTATTTTTAAGGAGTTTTAAAAATTATTTTGTGTTGATTTCTACATATGAGCCTGGGTATTTCTTCTCTGATACCAGTGAGGACTAAGAAAAATAACATTAGAAAGTCTACTTCTAGGAATGCCAGTCTCCTCATAGTTGCCTGTGTGGAAGGCACCAAATGCCTTGATCAGCTGAGGGACAGTGTCCTTCTGCTTTTGCAGCAAGAGCGGTGGAGTAACAGCTGTAGCAATGCAGGTTTACATTCTTTCACAGAGTGGGCTAGGAATGCCTTGATTACAAGGAATTTCTTAATTCTGTGTTAAAGAATTTGTATGCCTGACACCCCCAATTGGATAGTGACTTAACTGGAATGCCTTCATTAATTTGGCATAATTTTAGGGAAATGCCGAAATTCAGCTAAATATCAACTATAAATATATTTGTGCAAAGTGCACATGTATGTCACAATCCTCACAAAAGTACATGTGATGTTGTTAAGAACGGAGAACATTTTTTACTGGGTGTTTGTGTTGGTTTGAAAACAAACCAGTGGGAGATCACAAGTCAGGATCTAAATTAATGGGAAAATAAAATCAGAAACAAATGAAATAATATAAGGAAAACCACTGACAAAGTCAGATACAACCTGACACCCTGTTAGAGTGGTGGTAGCAGTCCAGATGAAGTAGCTCAGTTGGAGTGATGATCCTACGGAAGGTCTCCAGATGAAAGTCCAGTGGTAGCTTTGTCCGCTGGTAATTCAGTAGACAGGGCTAAGTTAGGCAGTTCTGAGGGCAAGTTATATCCAGGTGGGAATGCCTGGCTCCTCCCTCCTGGGTGGAGCATCTCACAGTAGGATGAGATAAGTCCATGAGTCATGTGGGGGTTTCTTGATGGCCCATTGTCTGTTATCAGGGGTGGGTCATTAGCAGGCGATAACAGCTAATGGCCCACAGCTGGTGGTAATAGAATACTTGAATACATCTATATTTTAACCTAGGACAGTGTTGTTTTAGTAGACTACATCTCTCAAGACAAGAAGTAACTCTGAGGATACCGGAGATATCACCCAGAGAATCGCAGAGAAGCGCTGATAGCCACTGAGTCTAAGAAAGATGTTTACTGCATGTTCAAAGTCTGGAAGTATAATTGAAGCATCACAGTCCTTTCCTGTGTCTAAGGAAACACCAACTGTAAAGAATCAGTGTAACAGTCACAGAAATTACCAATACTACCATAAAAACCTTTTCCTGATGGAATTAACCATTTATGCCTCCAAGTGTTTTGTTACTGTTTGAAAAGCGAGGTATCAATACAGTGTCAGAATTAGATTTTTATGATTTGTGAGTTCCAAGCTTGACAAGTACTTGACTCATTTCCTACATTTAGGAAATGAGTTGATTCATGTATATCACACTTATCCAATTAAGCATTGCCATGATTGGGAAGAGTTTAAAAGTAATTGTGAAATATTATCCTATGCAATCATCAATTATTTAGCAAATATTAATCTGTCAACTGTGATAACACATTTATTAATTATGTTTTAGGTATATTGTGTAGAGGTTATAGGACTTACTATGTTTAATATTCGTAATAGATACTGTCTTTTTAGCTAATACTTCAAAAACACTTGGTCCTAGTTTTAAAAAAATTCATTAAGATCACACTTAACAATACCACTCTTAACAATATTCAAATACTGATAGCTAGTAAGATACTAACAGCTTTTTTCTCTGTAAAATAATACAAGAAACAAGTTGTATCCTCGCTAAGGTTGATAAACATATTTAGAAAAAACATGACAAACATTTTTAAATACATTTTTTATAGTGGAGTCCTGAAGAGAGTATATGCTCAAAGAAAACTTTAAACATACCATTACTACAGTATGTAATTTTATTAGGAAAACAGTTTTTCAGTAAAAGGGGCGTTGATGCTTTTGTGATTGATCGACATGGTTCTATAGCACAGCCCTTTCATAAGCCCACTGAGAGCTGACAAACTTGTTATTTAGACATCAAAGTTTCTTTTGTTGTATAAAAAGTGTTCTCTTTTTCTATAAAGCATCCCTGACTCTTTCATTAAGTAATAACTTGCAGCATACAAAAATCACGTGCTAGGTCTATTCAGAGATCCAGATTAAAATAATAATGAAATTATGAACAGAGCTTGAAGAAGCTCTGGCATTGAATTAATCCATGCACACATGTCCTGCCTTAAACCCCCACAAAACCAGACAGTGTGATAAATACTAGCAAAGAAGCTAAGCTGATAAAGGAGAACATGAACCAAATGTGGATACACTGCAAGATGAATAGATTTTGATCTCCATGTAAGAATTTGGAATGATAAAAGAGAGAAGCTTTTCTAAGATCTATTGTTTGAGAGGCCTTCGGCATTAAATGTAGATGACTAAATTGAACAGGAATTTCATTGTTTCATTTCATTTCATGTCATAAAAGCTAGACTAGAAGAGAACAACCTGAACAGAGAATATATTAATTTTCTCATGCTGCCCCAATTAAAAAATATACGAGCATCTCCAAATTGTGCACATTTATTCACAGCTATCAGATGTGTCTCATTCTTTTTTTTCCTTTTCTCTCTTGAAATTCAGAGGGACAGGGTCTCAAGTTTTTTTGTGGGGATGAGAGAAGAAACCTGTGAATTCATTATATTCAGCAGTTTCAGAGAAGGCATTCGAATAATTATGCCTTGAGCTTGGTGGATAAGGAGAAATAGAGTAATTTAAAAACCAGCATTATTTTTGCACAAAAATCGGTTTGAAAAGGGTTGGGTTTTTCCCCCTGGACAACATATCACATTTTGCATGTAATGGAAATTTCAGATTCTGTTTTTAACATAATGAGACTTTCTGAGCACTAAAGGGGACTGCTAGTTTTAAGAGTTTAGAAACTAAGAATCTTAAGGGATTTAGGGCTACAAGGATGTTAGAAGTCCTGTGGACAATTCTGAAGGATCCAGTAGGTCTGGAAGAGGGGAATTTCAATGTCTCTGATATCTGCTGAAAGACAAGAGTGGCAGGATGGAAGCAGTGAAGATTTCTAGAGGGTGTCAGCAATAACTTCTGGATAGGACAGTTAAAGGTGGCACACAGCTGGATCTGCTACTTACAGGATCCCATGGAAGCCAGAGCTGAAGGGTAAAGTTACCCAGAAAAGCTTGATCAAGTTTAAGGACTGCATCCTCCAAATGTAGGAATGATCAGTCCTAATACTCAGGAAGATAAATACCCTGGCTTAGCTAGGCAGGTTATTTGTGATGGAGCTTCAATGCAAAAAGCACTATAGAAGAGTAGGAAGCAGATGCAGGCTATGAAGAAGAAATTTAGAAACAGTGTCTGGGCCAGGAAATGTGTCAGGCTTTCTGTGTCAGGAATGCCAAAGCTCAGCTTCAGTTAAGAATTAAAAAGGCCAAATAGCAACAAAATGGTCTGTATCCATTGGTGCAGAGAGAACTGATTCTCTTGCAAAGCCACCCTCTGCAATGTTTGAAAGTTTCTGGAGACTGGGCAGATCCTCGATGACTGGGGGAGTGCAAGTGTTGCACTTGTCTTTAAAAACAGAGGCCATGGCTTTGCCAAGGGTGAATGATGCCTGACCAATCTGATTGCCATTTTATGATAACATGTCTGGAATTATAGACGATGGGAGGACACAAATTATCATTTACTTTGACTTCAGCAAGGCTTCTGACTCTCTCTCACAATATTCCTGTACCCTAGTTAGGACAGTACAGCCATGAGGAGTGGACAAACAGGTAGGTATAAAAAATAAACTGCCTGGGTAGTCAGGCTTGGAAGGTAGGTACTAATGTGTTGTGGTCTACATGGAGGGCAGTAGTAAGCATTGCAGTTGTCTTGTCCTGGGTCTTGTCCTTTTCAAAAACTTTATCAACGACTTGGAAGAGGTGACAGAACTCTTGCTCACTAAATTAGCTGGTTATACCAGTTTGGGGGTACCCATTCAATCCTTCCAAGGCTCAGGCTGGAGGTCACGCTAGCCCTAGTCCAGGACTGTCATGTTAGTGCTCTGAAACTCAGGTGTGAAAAATGCGCCTGATCAGATAACCATTCCTGATGCTCTAGCAAATCTTCTTCAGAATCCCCTCATTAATTCAGTTTTTGTGTTACTTAGGTTCTGCTACATTATCGTAACACCAGGAACAGTTGTGTGCCAAAGATTATTTCTAACTTTTTTAGCCTCTGATGGAGAAACACGTTTTCCATGGATTTTAGTGGATGCCCCAGCTATCATGGTCTCCTGGAATAAGAAAGGAAATTGCACTGTATTTCATATTGATATGGACAGATAGTAATGCAACTACAGTGTTCAGGATAACTAGTTACCTTTCTTCAGTGTGGAGTTTCCTCTGACAAAAATTTTAAGCACAGTGTAAGAGAAGCAGACACGTCTTTATAGTTTTAGATGCACCGTTAGTCAAACATAATTCAAATCTGCACTCAATCCTAGGTTCTCCTGCCATCTATATTGAATCTAACAAGAAGAAAGTCAAGTCCTAATACTAAGCCTTAGAATAACCCCTGAGTGAACTTACATTGACAGGGAGTAACTTGGTCTGTGGAGGGCCAAGCACACAACGTCCAGTCCAACAATGCGTATCCTAAGCATGGTTCTTCCTAAGAACAGTACAAATGTTTAGCCTGATCTTGAGCCTGCACCTAAGCTGGACATAGAGACAAAGGCAATGAGAACTGGGAGGGTTTCTCACATTTAAGCTAGATTTGGGGCTTTTTAGTTTCTCTGTTATGCACATAAATTTCTGGCACTGGAATAAATGGCAAGTGCTGCAGTTATACAAAAACATACAGGGTGTTCCAAATATTATTGACAGGTGTTTTCTTCTTTTGGTTTACTTTTAATTAGTGAGTACTCTACCTGTGTAGCCGTTCCCAGAAACTTTTATCACAGACATAGCACCCTTCTAAATTTTTGGGGTTCTCATAAAAGATGAGTATAGGCAAAATATTAAAAATTATTTTTTAATTATCTTTCAAAGTTTTGTGTAAGGCAGTAGTAATTCATTGATATTTCATTTAATAAGACATTGAAAAGCAAACTATATATAGTCTTACTATATATACATATTAGTCAGCTGATAATTATACTGGTCTAAATCTATAAATACTATATGTATTTTAAAATAAAAAACTGATTTTGTAATAAAATACTTGTGTAAACAGCTATTTAAGCACTTGATAAATTCAAGTACTGAAGATGGAGGGAATTACTTAAGGAAATATAAAAATATGAAACTAGGAATGTGATGAATTAAGAAAGCAAAATTTTAACTGAAAATCAGGTAACACTTTCTGTCAGTGGGACTTAATAGACTGTGTAATAGCTTGCCTTATTAACTTGGAGATGCTCAATCACTTGGAACACCTAAAACCAGACCAGACAGCAATGAAAATGTACAGTAAAGAACACTTAACTCACAGCAAGAGTTCTCCTTCACTAAAGTCATACATTAGTGAACTTGTACAGCCTTTCCATGTATTTTGTGATTAACAGTGGGTGCTCCATAGAATTAGTTGCCATTTTGAGAATGTTGCATTACCTTAATACTCAAATGAAATAAATTATTTAATTTTTCACAAATTCTCATCCAAACTTTCATGTCAGAACATGAATATTCCGTAGTTTCTATTCTGAATAATCCTAAACAGCTGTATTTTGCTATTTTTCTTTTCAGTTAAATACAATTTGCTTCCAGTCAGGCTACAGTCATTCCCATTGTCTCTATCAGACAGTGAATATTTAAATATTTTATGCAAAGAGTAATAGTTCAATAGAAAGATATTGGGATACTTACTGCAGAAAGCTGTTGCCAAAGAAAGTAAGACTTTTCAGTAGTGATACATATTTTCATATAAATATAAAAATATGTATTTTCTTAAAGCATTTGATTAATCTAAATTATATTATCAATCAAATTTTGTATGTAGAAGGGTGTGGAGGAACACTTGTTTAAAGTGTACTCTTGGAATAATTTATGATATTGATGAAGTTCTATAAAAAATTGAGTGCAGTGAGACTAGACTGTATATGCAAATTTAAGGACTGGATTTAAGAAAATCCTTTTGACAACCTTTACAAATGAAAGGAAAATATTTAATTCCACTTCTTTAGCTAAGTTGCATAATTGCAAATGTTAGTATAATAAAATTAATTACCCAGCTTATAAAAACTTAATTCCTGAATAAATACATGTAGCAGTGGGAGTAGCAGTCTATTTCCTAATAGTCCATTTTTCTAACACAGGAGATGTAATGCCAGGTGTAATGGCATTTTTAAATATCTGTGCGGGACAGAACCAAAGACAGAATTTGGCCCATGCTGAACAAGGAAATGAAGCTGGAACTGAATCTGTTTTGAGAATGTGTTTTTTCCTCTTGAGTAACACCTGTTTTAATTAAAGTAAGGAAGGATTTAATTTAAAGTAAGGAAGTTTGTTATTCTCTATATCAGGACAAAGATAAAAGAGGACCTGAAAATATCTTGAAAGTATGCATCTTAAATATTAATCCTATTTTATGAAAGAAATGTTATAAAAAATAAGCAAACATCAGTGGTTTGATAATTTGCATAATTCATACCTGTTTTCTTACAAATCTGTTGAATTCAAAGTGGCCATCTACTTTTCTAAATCGTGAAATATTATCTACCCACTTTTTAGTTTTGTCTGCAAATGGTGTTTTAGTTTGTATCCAGCCCTAAGCCAGGTGAGACTAACTTCTATACCAGGAGGGCTTGCTGTTGCCAAGGGCTCTGATTTGACCAATGTCTTTGACAGAAATGACTCCACTGTCATCTAAGCAGACAAGTCAGATAACCTCTGTCTGAGCCCAGCAAAGAGTCCTTGCAACTGAAAATGAGATGAGGCATCAGTAATGTTATTATACCAGGCACGTACTTAGCTCCAAAATTGATATTGCAAGTCAAACAGAGAGTTTCATCAGATTCATTACCAATCCTGTTTTGCTGATTGCTCTTTAACAATCTCTGCCCTCAGTCCTATTATCTCAATGAAACAGTACACTCTTGTTTGCAAAGCAAGTTCTCTAAATAGTAATTGCTGCAAGAAGTACTGCAGTGCAAGCTGGATCTATAAAGCCATTAATTGAACTAGCTTTGGGGCACAACAAGCAATGTCTTGGTCTGAACATGCTATGGTCTTTCCCTGGAATGGCCTAGAAGGAGGATGTAAGGATCCTACAAGAAGGAAGAGGATTTAACTGAGTGGAAATGCTGCATCCTCTCTACTCTGAAGTTAATATCATTAGCGGTTTCATTCAGCCACTACAGCGTGTGTGGACTTTTAATATATGGAGAAGTTGAATATTTAGGGAGCAGATACTGAAATCAAACATGCTTTTAACTCCTGAGCCAGAAGCTACTTGATTTGAATTGAACGTGTGTTAAAACTAACATTTGAATCAACTTTGAGAACTCTTTTGTTGTAACCATGCTAATATATGGGTCAGCCTGTCTTTCCAGTATTTGATCCCTCCCCCAAAGGAGAAAATACACATCTTCCCATGCAGCTATTAGCTGATACACAGACCAGAAATTCAGTTTCTCTCATTCAGAGAAGTCTGAGGACTGCATTTGAGTCTAATGCTTAGAAGGTGCAGAAACAGTGATGATGTGATGTGATATGGTTTGATGTATGATATGAAGAGTGGTTGACCAAATATAGTGAGCCCATGTGTGTATCAGTTTCAATGTTGGTAGGAAAATACAAGCTATAGTTATTGATTGAATTTAGGTGACTAGAAATACTTACTGTAAACTGAATTAATGTTCCCCATGCCTCATGCTCATTTCTAAGGGCCACATGCCTATAGCATCAGTCCTGCATTGTCATATTATTGGGAGATAAATCCCAAATAAATCATCTGATACTCCTTTGAGTCCATATGCGATAGGCAGCATGAGGCTCATCTACCTGAGAGCAACTCACTGTGAGTGCAAGAGCCCTAGAGCTACATCTGCTTGTTTTCCACTCCTAGAAGTCTAGAGTCTGTGTTTAGAGTCCGAGAGAATGATAACACATCCAAGATGGTCCTCCCATCCAGATAGTCTACAGCACAATGCATCTTACCTAGGATTCTGCAGTGGTGCCTACTCATCTCAGCTAGTTTGGAGTATCCCTATGTAGATAATTCACTGAAAAGCTAAATGTCAAATGTCTTTTAGACTAGGGCATCTCAATCAAGGAGTCTTTTGATGAGCTTTTATGAGGATTCAGAAATTGAATTTTTTTGTAGAAGGCCTTGTCTCTGTTTCTTCAAGTAGTTACCTGCTTGGAAGCATTTTCAAATTATGGAAAAATGCCTCTACTGCAGTTGGAGACATCCTGTTGCTCCAGTTAGAATAAGTCATGCAGTTCTGAAATGAAAACTGGTCACACCTTTGTGAACACTAATGCTAAGTTGCGTCTTTGGTGCAGAAGGGTTTGGCAGCTGCCAGCAGTTTCCACGCTAGTCAACTCCTTGCAGCAATAAAACCTGATTGCTGTCGACAGAGATGCCATTTCATCCTTCCCTTCTGTACAGCTGCGTCCCTGCCTCGCTGAGGGCTTTGAGTAATTACAGAATGTGAGTCTCAGCTATATCTGTATGTACAACAGTGTGTTACAGCTCAGGGCCAGCAAACTCAAGCAGTGACAGGCACCAGCATCAGGATAACCAGAATCCAGACCTGCCGTACATCTCCAGTGTTTAATGAAGCACTTTTCCCCCGCCCACCTTAAGCAGTGGCTTGTTGTATAAATGCATCAAAGTCCACATCTAACTGATACTTGGTCCCTTTCCTCAAGTCAATAGAAATATTTTTATTCAATTATTTGAATAGGAACAGAATCAAATCCTTGAAATAGAAAGCATCAAGTTTGTTCATCACTGAGGAAGTTTCAATACTCGGTAAATAGTAATTGGTAGTGTAATAAGTAGAGTGGTTGTTGAGAGGACATTATGTGTAGCTATTATGCTTTGCCTTTTCATGGAACTTAGCATTGGATCTCAGTGCATTAGGGTAGTTGTTTATTCTAAATCCCTTTTATATTCCATGTAACTTCAATTTGCCAGTTATAAAAGGGACATAATAGAATTCCCCTATCTCACAGTAATGCATAACTCAGTACTTCTACAATCTTCAGATGCTCAAATATTGTGGTACTAAGAACATAGTAATTGTTTACAGTCACAAAGGTAATGGAAGTGAGAATCATTATATGAAATCCACATTTTTATTGTTTGCATGCATGTTACAAAGTTTATGTTAGTCCTCACAGATAGTCATTTATGCACATAACCCAAATCTGAATTTCCCTGGGTTTGCACTTCCGAAGGGGTCAATGAGAATGGATAATGAGGCAGTTAGGCAAATATGTGAGAATGTGAGCTTTGTGTCAATGCTTAAATTAAATATCTGATGAAGAAAATAGGGCATACTGGAGGGCATACTTATACAAAGTAATCCTGAGTGATATGACTGGATTTACTGAAAAAATAGGAACTTTCAGGCAAGTTAAAAGTGCTAAGTTTTGTCATATGACATATTATTCTTTATGTCAAAGCCATTTCTTTCTCTATATGGCATTTTCACAATAATCATTACTGGGAAACTTGAATCCACTAGAAAGAGTGTGCTGAGAAAATTGCATAATTTTTTTTTCCACATCAATTCTTTTTTTTTTTTGTCTTTACTAAAAATTTCTTCCTGCCAACGGCAGGACAGAGATTGCCACCCAGGAATTCGTTAATTTTCCCCAGTCTGCTTCAGAGCAAGTATTAATTGCTACTTCTTCCGCTGCCTTCTTAAATTTCAGATTTGTCAATGTCATTTTTTGTTCTTATTCTATAATATACTACTTATTTAGTTCTTTATATTCCATAAAAATATGCAAACTCTGTTTAAACCTGATAGCTAGTATAACCTACTTTCATGTGATGGCAAAAGGCATGAGGTCAGAGCAAATAATCTGACCCTAAATTTGATTAATAAAAGAGGAGATACTTTTTGGTGGTATTTCTTTTGAATATCCTGATATTTCACACCGTACTTTTCAAAAGTGTTTGTCTTAAAACCTGTGTGTCTTTATAACATTGAAGTGTTGCAGTGTCCATAGTGTTCACTAGAAAAACATATTTCTAAATCAGTCAGTGCTGGCTAGGAATTGTCATTATAAAAGCTCGTCATGGGTATTATTTTAGTTTTGCCTTATGGGATGTATCAGTATATACTGGGCACTTTTTAAAAGCTTTGCAATGGTCTAGAATTTGGAAACTGTATCTGTTTCCACTGAGAAAAGTCAGTACATTATATATTTCAAAACACTAAAATATCTGACCCTGAAAAACAGATTCCATAAATAGCTGTTCTAAAAGCCTCTTTCCTGAAGCAAATCTTGCTGAGGAAGAATCGTAGTTGTACTCTCCAGTGGAGTGAATGAATATTTCTTACCTTATGGAATTTAAGCAAAACTTGTTTTTCTCTTTGCCTCCTTTCAGGCCTGCTAAAAAAGTAGCTATGATTTTTCATTGAAGGCTGGTTTGATATGTTACTTAGCATTACATACATACATGTATAATCTGATTAGTCAGAACATATATTTGGAAGCAATTACCATCTCTTCAATTATAACTTTTATTAGTGCAAAGCATAATTCTTTAGATGAACAATTTATCGATGTATAATCAGTGGTCTGTTATGTATCTGTTCTGCTTACATGGAGAACAACCTGAAAACTATTTGGAGTGGAAATACTTTCTGGGTTTATTGTTTTTTATGTAGCCCTTCCACCTGCTCCTTGTACTTTGCAGCAGTTGTCCTGAAATATTTTCACGTGGCTAAGCTGGAAGGCTGCTTTCCCCCTCCCTGGCAAGTTTTGTGTCACTCTTTGTGTCAGGGAAAGGGGTGAATCCTTTACAAATTAGCTAAATACCTGTGAAATACCTTGCAGCTGAAGCCTACAAGCCTTCAGATGTACTTACTGAAGTACTTACTTACTCATTTTTCACATTACCAATTCTATGATAATGAAGAAAGAAAGTAGAAAGAAAGAAAGAAGATATCAGCTGGAAAAAATAATTCAGCTAAAAGCAGGAGGGAATGATGAAGAAAGGATGAGGAAAGCACAAAAACTGAGAAGCTGGTGGTAGAGAAAAAGGTAATGATAATGAGATATACAGCCTTGACCTACAGTTAGAGGAGAAAAAAACTAAACCGATTAATTAAAACCTAATTAAAAAGAATTGCTGAAAATTGAAGCAAATAAAAATCCCTCTTTGCCTGTTCTGTAGACTTGCATTATTGATAGAATGAACCCTGAGATGTTAATAAAAGGTTTGTTTTATGTGAGTACTCATATGTAAAAGTTTATTGTTCATTACGTTTTTAGAAGGCAAGTACAAAAGCTATTTCAGCACAGCCAATACAAATGCACTTCTTTTTAATTTAATGACTATAATACTGTATTTCCGCTCCACACCGCCCCAAAAAAAACCCCCAAGCACCAAGTTTAACAGTTTCATGAAACCTGCAATTTCTCACAGAAAACTACTCCTGGAAAAAATAAGGAATTTTCAAAATTTTAAATGCATTACTACTTGTCTATTTATCAGTAGACTGGAAGCAGGCAGCTCTGAAAATGTTCGATTCATGAAAAGAACACAAAATAAATACAGAAACAATAATAAAATATGCATAATTCTCACATCTTCTCCTCAGACTGGAATGGGACACCTGCGTGTTACAAAAGAAGGCCTTCGACTGGAAGGGGAATCTGAATTCTTATTCCCTCTTTATGCCAAAGAAATCCATTCGAGAGTGGTAAGTGGGTAATCTTCCAATACTGCTAAATAAAATAAATGCACTTCTGAATAAGTGAACTTAAGCAAAGTCCAGGCATCTGTCATGGAAACATAAAGAGATGTATGTGTATGTATATCTGTATACACACATATTTCTGCACACTTTACAAGGTCAGTGTTAGGATGCTTTGTCAGAATTAACATTTATCTCTTAGGTATGCGATAAGCAGCTCAAACAGGAATTATAAATGTTATCACATATAAGTCATGCTAGAACTTTAAAAGTGTACAGAAAGCTTTTCATTATTTTTACTGAGATTATTTTTTAATATAAGCTTCCCTAGGAAACTGCTTGTTTTGTTTATTCATCCACCACAGAACAGTTTCAATATCTCTAAAATTATTGGATCCCAATGGAAAAGTTATGATTTCTCTAAAATATATATATAGGTTTTTTCACTTCAAGGACAATGAAATATATGGTATGTTTATATATTTATGTATATAAAATTTACAAGTTTAAGACTTAGTATTTAATCTAGTTTACCTAGACAGAAAAGTTTGTTGTTGTTACTACTAGTGAGGTAAAAAGGGAATACCATACTTGGTCAAATATTTATCAAAATTATTAACTTTAAAATGTCACTGAGAATGGGAATGGTACGGAAGTAGTGGGTTTAGAAAAAGGAAGAGAGAATCTTGATTTGGATTTTAATTATCCAGAGGAACTCTGAAACTTATTCCAGTGAATTTTTTATAGAGAGATACCTGCTTCTGGCCAGTAAAATAATTTTTCAGAACTATTGTCCATAGTCTAATGTCTCACAAAATAAAGTTTTATGTTTTGTAAACATTATCATCAACAAGAAGAAATACCCAGCTATGAGACTTCTCTGAACCTAGGGAAAAAGTTAGTGTTTGTATTGCTATAGCAAGAGAAAACGTAAATAAATTTTTCAGAATGATGTTGTTAACATGCTTGATTACTAAAATTTAAGCAATGCCAACATATTTTACTTACACTAAGCTTTTCTTTTTCTCTCTCTCTGCAACAAGTATTTCCAGTTTCAGGAACAGCTCTTAATTAAGACAGTGAAATTCCATTACTGTATCTGTCCTTTCATTTAGTTTCTTATGCTGTATTGCTTTCTGCCTCACAGGCAGTGGGAAAACTATTTATGTGCTTAGACGTATTTCCCCTGAGGTTGTTTATCCAGTAAGACATGTAACTTTTTAAGACCAGCACAGCTAATACTTAAGAGCTCCCTCTACTCCCAAAGATCATTATGCAATGTTAAGCTACCATTTGTGCTCTCTTAATATTCCTTTCAGCTCTTAATACATTTAGTACAATATAGGAAGAAGAGGTGTGGCAGCATCTAATATAAGCTTAGCTGTCTAATGACCCGTCATGATCATTAGTAGCATGCATTAATTAGAGCCTTCAGGCTACTGCTTCTCTCTGCCTACTGACAATTCATCAGAGGTTTCTTTGTTTGTATCCTTGCTTTTTTAAATATTTGAACTCTCTAAAGGCTTAATTGCCTGTAGCTCGATCTCCTGAGTTGCCATTTATGTGTTTATTCTCATAATGTTACTTATTTGTTATGCTTTCTTTTTCTAAGTTTGTCTTGGAGAACTGGGTCTCTCCCAGCTATCAAAGCAGCTTTCTCCCTTGCCTTAATAGTTTTCTCCTTGCAGTCTCCTAACAGATTTTCTCACCTAATGAGGTCTCCAAAGTGCTAAGAAAATATGTAGCAGAAAATCTACTTGCTGTGCATTGTCTCTGGAGCCTATTACAAATGTATGCCTTCATTATTAATCCAACACAGAGCTGTGGGCAAGACCATTGCATCTTTGCTAATACATTTTCATGGAAAGATAAAAGACAAGCATTTTAAAATATGTTACTAGATTTTAATCAGTAAAAACCACATATGTGGCAGCAGCAGGTCTGGAGCACAGTTTATTCACACTTTCATTTGATATCACAAATTACTAACTTATTTTTTAAATCAACCAGTGGCAATCAAGTAAATGTAATAAGGATGCCCAGGTTTTTGGGTCATTTAGCACATTTACGTAAATGTACTATATTTACCCAATCCCCAGTTTTAGTTGACCTTCCTATTCCACTTCATACTAACTTATTACCATTAATGTTCATTCTAACACATGGCTTACTTTTTTCCTAAGACTTTTCATTATTTGTGTTAATTCTGTGAGTTTTCATGCTCTCCTGATATAATTCACAAAATGAGATTCATTTATTTTGCTTGCTTAATTACTTCATTTGAGAGAGCCTCTCCAGCTACTTGTAAGATACCATTTGTTGTCTTTAAAAAAGAAAAGTAACTCCAAATTGTGTGTTGCTTCTATTTATTTTATTACTTTTTAAGAAGGTTGCAGTGGTTTGTGGTTTTCTTACTAAGTGTTTGTAGTAAAATTCATCATGTAAAAAGTGTTTAAAATTTCCAGGTTATCTCATACTCTAATCATTAAACTGAGATGAGAACATGCCTTGGGGTTATTTTCAGGGGTTAGTCCTTCAAGGTACCTGCATAATCTCTGTCGAGTCCAGAAAAAGTACCAGAAGCCATAGCTGTGAAAGAGACTGATATTTTAACAGTATTCCAATAGTTAGAAACTCACTTGTTTATCTAGGAATGAGTATCTCCACTGAGGTCACAAGCAGGCAGCTTGCTAATGCTCTCTTCATGTCCTGTATTCCCTGATATTTTGGCAACTGAGAGCTGCTTAGGCACTTCTTATCACTTACTAAGTTCTTGTCCTTTAGACACAAAGTATGTTTTAGTATGAAAGCACCTGTACTGCAGAAAACTTCCACCCTTTTTTTTAAGCCTACCAGTGTATTTACAGTTTGCTGATCCAAATGAGCGTGATAAGATTTTGCATCCCCAGATAATTTTCTGATACTTAATGTCAAGTAAAGACAGTGGCCACTATGATATGCCTGAAAATCAGCCGCATTTAAAGACAATTAAGGTGGTAAATTAAGTAAACACATTAGAAGAAACCACTCTGCCTTCCTCACAAATTTTTAGGACACTTCCAAATGCCCCCCTTCCAGGTCTCTTGCCACGAACCAGGTTCATTAGTGTCTGTATATGTAGTTTGATGGGGCACAGCGAGCAGCTAGGTCTATCAACACATCTTCCCTTCAAGGCAAGGAGTAGCTTGGGGAGGGTCCGATGGGCCTGAAGTACAGAGTTTGAGTACAGGGTCTGGAAATAAGTAATGGAAATGGTGCATCACTGGGGAGGAGGTCAACAAGCACAACAAGAAGCCATGAGTTAACACAATGGGATGTTTTGGAGTTGGTGAAGTAATTCCATGCAGGCTGCAGTCTAAGAATGACATGAAATTTTGAATTGTGTATTGTAGTCTGGATTGTGGTGAGGTGTGGTTGGGATGAACGAAGATACCAATTACACCTGCTTGGCATGCCCTGGCTTCCTTAAGTAGCACAGAATGGTGGGTAGGCATGAGGTTTTGATTGCTTGGCAAATGTCCCAGCTCAGGTTATGATTCAGGGACGTGAACAAGCAGGTGCTGCTGTTCATTCCACTGATACACTTCTTTCTGTCATTCTTCAGAGCAGCAGGCTGGGAGACAACTTGATTTAGACTAACAGACTTACTTGTGCTGTCATCTGTACAAGTCAGCATTGATCTAGTCAGCCCGCCACTTTCTCCATCACTCACTGTTGCAGCTTCCTTGCCAGGAGAGTCAGTGCCGAGTGCCAAAATTAGGCCACAGCCTACAGACTGAGTGGACCATCGAGGAAGCAGAATGCACGTGCATGCTTCTCACCAAGTTAATACAGCAGTACAAATTCTCCAAGAGGAGTGCTCACACTCAGTTAAATTACTCTTTTCTAGGAGTCTCAGTTATGTATTGAAAGGTGGTAAATCTAGTACTAAAGCATTTTTCCCAAAAGATAAAACATCAGCAGCCATGTTTATTGGTCCAGTAACACAGATTTTGTTCGCCTGAAGTATTCCCTATAATTATTTTTCTTACTTTAAATCTGATATAGTTGTAGTAATCAGAAATATCTGCCCGCATTATTTGATGACATCTGTGGATAGTTTTGTAGCTGCAAAGATCTTTTGGTGACTGAGTTGATACTAACACTAGACTAAATTTTGAGTATTGTTTACAGTTCTTATTGTTCTGCCTAACATAGTTTTTTCTTTCTCCGTACTTCAGGACTCATCACTGCTTCTCCAGTCTACTCACAATGTGACTGTGAATGCTCGCAATTCAAATGGGGAAGTCACAGGCAGATTAAATGTGGGTAAGTCTGAGTGGTTATTCCTTGTCCACTGCTTTGGAAACATTGTAATGAATATTTGTGTAGTGATTTGAGAATATAAAGCACTAAACACATGATTACTTATTACCGTTATGGCCATATTTAAATAGTCCAACTGCCATTCGGTAAGTAGCAGCAGTGTATTTTCAATTTCTCAGTTAAGCATTAATTCTTTAAATATTTGAAGTACTTCTTTATTGCAGAGTTATGCAAGAAAGGTCTCTGCAAAAGTTACTCTTTTTCCCTCTGTAAATATCTATGGGTAGTTGCAAATCAATTTCTCAGAAAATGTAACAAGACAACACAGCTAGAGTCCCTCTTTATTTCCTAGTATTCCAGAGACAAATACATTTAAGCAGACATCCTAAAGAATTTCAAGTTCAAAACTCAGACATTTATATCTTTTACTATCCATGGTAGCAGTAAAATACATTGGTTTACTCAGGGAAATCGATAGATCTAGACAGTGAAAGATCTTGGCAGCAAGAATAAGCAGACCTTACTCTTTAAATCATATTTTTAAGGCAAGAACAGCAACAATATGTGTGAGCTATGACAGAATTTTTCTTAGTTTTGCTACTATTTCTCAACCTTTATTTGACTTTGGAGAAAAATGTAACAGTTTATTAACTCATTTCTTATAAGATCCTCAGGGAGCAAAGCAGAAATTCCTGCTTATTTAACTGCAGACTAACCTGATATGTTTAAGTAGTTTACTAAATTGGGACCCAGCTGAGCACTGATGAGCAACTTTTCCATGCTCTTGAGACTATGTAACTTCTGTGACAGCTTATGCTTAAAGAATTACATTTCAATTCAGCAACCATTTTCAAGCTTCACTACTTTCAAACCAAAGGAAAAAAAATTTTAAATGTATAAAGGAGCCTGCTATTCCCCTTTAAAATGTACAGTTATACAATTAATCACAATTTAGCCTTTAAATGTTTTCAAATTCCTTTTTTTAAATTCAGTCCATCATAAAGCTCTCAGTGATTTGTCTTAAGAAAATGCCCTTAAATATTTATCAAAAGGAGTGTGATAAATAGATGTGTGGCATATTTACTTTATATGCACAAGCCTTCTGCTGAAGAGTTAGTATCTTCCACAATTGCCAACATGCTGGAATTATGTCTTAAAACTCCAATCATCTTATAAATAGAACTGGTTGCAATTGTGAAGGAGCCGCATAGATAAGTCTGGAATTGTTCCAAAGATGACAGTATAGCATCTCTCACAAGATTGTAACGAAAATACCTTTTAACTCATGGAAATTGTGATTCAAATGATCTGCTAAAATAATTTAGTAAGTTACTAAGAACGATTTAAATACCCAGTCTTCAACAGAAGTAATTCACAAGAGAGATGTGAAACAAATCCTTACTTAAGGAGTTCCTGTGAAATTCCCCATATGAAGATAACAGGTACATATTATGCATTCCCTCATGAATCACAGATATACTAAAGAGACATAAAATGTGAGCAACTACCAACATCACTCTTACTTTAAAGCTTCTACATGCTCTTCAGTTCATCTGCATGAAATACCTCTTGCAGGAGTTTTCTGGACGTTGTAGTTTTTTAGAACAAAATGCTGTAGATGTTGAGTTTTGTACTGTGATCCATAATTACACTGCTTTCAGAAGCCTCACTAAATGCAAGTATTTTAAAAACTGCTTGCCAAGAAAAGAATACTTTCAAAATAATAAGGATCATAATTTTTTTTTAAAAAAGTTCTTTACTCTTTTTTGACTTCAGTGTTCCCCCGGACAACAAAAATATCCATTTTGTTAGAATTACTTTTTACAAATAAACAAACAAGAACGAAACAACAAGGGAACCTTTATTTAAAGCAAGTGATTGCTTTGGTAATATTTCTAGGAGAAAGGGACTTAGAAGGATGTTGGCCAACAGACAACAAGGAAGGATGTAAGCAAGGCATAGCTTTGGGAAGGTACAGGCTTTATAGTCATGGGGAATTAAGAAAGTTGTGGAGAGAGTTGCTTACAGGCAAGGCGAGGATGTCTACAGAACAGGTGGTAACTATTTTCGTTAGAATAGCTCATCCCTTTAAAATCATGAATAAGATTCAGGTGTTATTGTTACTGCTTATCAACTTTCAAAACTGAAATATCTATAACTTTCTTTGGTAGTCCAAGAAAGCTGCTGATTATCATCTCCCAAGGTTCCTGTTCTTACCTACTTCAAAGTCTTAATTAATCCTAGAATAAAGGAGTAATTTTCTTAATAAAGAAAAGCACTTCTGATTTATACCCTGAGCCATAATAAATAAACATAGTGTAAAAACTTGTCAAACTTTTCCAATAATGAGTGATGATAACGATATTATATATAAAGGAAACATACAGACTGTATAGTCAATTATCAAACACTTAAGAGCAGCATTGGTGTCAAACAGTAAATGATGTTTTGCTTAAGTAACCATAGGCTTCTATGTACATCTTATCAGCAGATGAAAATATTACAGTCAGCTTTTGCAGTTGTGTTCCAGTCGTGGATAAGTGAATGAAAAGCAGCATGTTTCTGTCACTGCTGAAAAGTAGGACCAGATTTTTAAGATATCTGTCTCTCAAAGATCATGTAAGGAGGTTTAAACCTAAAGAATACCCTAAATTCTCCTTGTAATATGACTTTTTCAGGAGAAAATTTTTTTAAAAATTCAAAACTTCCAAAAAAAAAAAGAAAAAGGAGGTTTGCAGAGTCATGAAAGGTCTGTGAGAACAGATTCCAGTAGAATGGATTGCTGATCCTCCTTCTAGTTCAGTCATTTACACTAAGGAATAGTAACACTAGTAGCTTCAGGTCAGGGGTTCAGTTTAAAGTGTTTAAAGCTTGAAGGAATTTATTTAGATAGCTGGATTATGAAGCTGTTCTGCATTGTTAAGCATGAAATCAGCTTCACTCAGAAAGCATGGGAATATGGGGAAAGTCAAAATGGTTTATGCAGTGTGAAAACAGAATTACAGTCAAAATTCTGCTTAGAGACCATTTTCATGTCTGTAACATTAATCTGAACAGCTGTTACAGTGAGAGTATTTGTGCTATTCCGCCCCAGTTTTTTCAAGCTGGAACAACATTCTGAGGAAACAGATCAGTGTCAGCACCTCATATATTGCTTTAGCAGTAATAATTGCCATTTAGAAAACTACTGCTTTCCAAAGTCAAATCATGTACAGTTTTCTTATCAGCATTTTAAGATTTCATTTTCAAGTGATGGTATTTTTTCATCAGAGGCGTAAGAGGAAGAAAACAGTGCTAAGGAAGCATGATGACTCTAAGAAGAGTTTAATCTTGTTTTCACAGGGAAAACCCTGAAGCCAGTTTCATAAACTTAATGACATGGTAAAATCATTTAGCTTTTCCTTCTTTATTTTTCCCAGAAGTCTTTCATTAAAAACCCCATTTTTGTCCAAATAAGTTCTTTCTTATCTTTAAGATAAAAGGCAGAACATATTTCTTGAAGATCTTTGTCTGCAAGAAGATGATTATTTATTTGCACAACTTTAATTGCTGTCCAGCTGGGTTATAAGAAAGGAAGATACAACATAGGAGCAATTAATAGAAAGATAAATCTGAAAATTCACTGAAGTATTTTTGAGGAGATTAAGTCTTCCTATGATCAAGAATTTACAGTATTTATTCTGAGGGGATTAAAGTAGGAGTGTTTACTTCCTAAACTATAAAAATTTTAGCTATCAGTGGATCTGATCATATCAAGACATACATGCTAGTTTCATTTAAAAGTAAAATTTGGTTAGATAGGCAAGATTTAGAGAATGACAGGTAGCTGCTAAAACATCCTACAGACTTTTTAACCAATTCTCTTTTTTAAGAGAATATACATTAAATGCATATGCTTTTTAATAAGCATTCAATGCCTATGCTTTTAGTCTTTTGTGAGACCATTTTGTATTCAAATGTATATCATGTTGAAAAGAATTAAAACAAATAGAAGAAAACAGTAAGAAATATTCAAGATACGTTTAAATGAGAGCTAGTTAAACAGATCAAACTGCAGTTTAATATTTAGACTCAAATGAAAAGTATCCTCTTCTGAAAAGAAACAGCGTTGATGGTCTATGCACCATGTAGGATAAGGTGCTTACCGTAGCAAGATATGCACACCCTGTCCCCAAGTATAATTTTTATGAAGAAATACATGATAATGTTCACAGACAGGCTGACTTAAGCCAGAATTAAAACATCCTCTAGGAGTTAATCAGATAGTTATTGTGAGGGTGGAGAGGCACTGTAACAGGGTGCCCTGAGAAACTGTAGCTGCTCCATCACTGGAAATGTTCTAGACCAGAATGGATGGAGCTTTGAGAAACCTGGTCTAGTGGAAGGTGCCCCTGCCCATTTCAGGAGGTTGAAACTCCCTTCCAACCCAAACCATTCTATGATTCTGTGATAATGTGCATTGCCAACCTGTTAAATATGACAACATCACGTTAAGGGGAAATTTAACCTGGCCCAGGGGATTTGAATCCTATGCTGTCACTTTTCTTCTCACTGAGTCTAGATGAGAACATAAGTCTACAGAGTTTGGCTCTGAAAAAAACCCACTAATGTTTGGGAAACCATTTTTTATTCGGAAAATAACCATTTGGGGAATACCTGTCTCTCATCAGAGAGCAATTACTCATCTGAATAGCTTCATTGTCTCTTTATTCCAATGGGAGAAAATACTTCAAAATAAGTGAAAAAAGGGGAATTATTAAAGATTTTATAACCTTAGTAGCTTTCACAGTTTCAGTAAATTTGCAATCCCAAATATATTTTGGTTTCAATGGTACAGTAATCATTAACATAAGTAATTGGAAGGTAATTAGAAGATAATAGCTAATGCTAAAGGTGAGGACAGTTCCTGCACCAAAAATAGCGAATTATTGGCATTGGTTGATGCTAGATGAATTTGTAAAGGTTAGCTTAAAGTAGCTGAAATTTATTGTGACTATAATCTAAGATAGAATTTGGATAATTAAGTACGTCTAAAATCCTAGCCACTTCACATGCAACAGTACTTTCGAATCCTGATGGCATCTATGGCCCAAAAAAGGAGCTACACCCCTATCTTTGTGCAGCAGGTCTGCAGAAGACACCCCCAATCCTGATGGACTGCTTGAACATGTACCTGCAGTGTAGCCTTGTGGCAGTGAGCACTAACAGCACTGGGCTGTGTCATCCCACACCAGGGAGGCTGTGGCTGGAATACTGTGGAGACCTCTGCAGTGTGACAGAGCTGTGAGCCAGCGGAAGAGATGCCCACAGGGAGCTGTTCAGATGGTCAGGGAGTGGAAGTACATGAAGTATGAGTCTGAAGAGATTGTGTTTGTTTAACCTGCAAAAAGAAAAGCTTAAGGAGAGCTTCTAACTTACACCTGATACTAGGAGGGCTAGAGACAAAATAAATCATAGAATCATTAAGGTTGAAAAAGACCTCCAAGGTCAAGGTCCTTTGACTTCCAAGGTCCTGTCCTCCAAGGTCAATCAACCTTTGACCGAATACCACCATCCCAACTAAAGCATATCACAAAGTGCCACATCTACTCATTTTTTGAACACTTTTGAACCCACTTCCCTGGGTACCCTGTTCCAATGCTAAACCACTCTTCTAGTGGAGAAATCTTTCCTAATATCAAACCTGAACCTCCCTTAGTGCAACTTGAGGCCATTTCCCCTTGTCCTATCACTAGCATGAATCCAGACTCGAGGTGCACAGCAAGAGGGCAAAAGGCAATGGTCATAGGCTGCAGAGAGGCAAAATGCAATTAGATAGAAAGGGAAGGGGAGAATTACCACTGTTAGAATGGTTAACCATGGAAACAGATTGCTCAAGGAGGCTGTTAAATCCCCTTCCTCAGAGGTGTAAAAATTTCACTTGGACAAGACCCTGAGCACCTTTATCTAACTTCCAACAAAGCTGACCCTGATGTGGTTAGGAGGTAGGACTTCCAGAGGTGACCTCTGGCTTGCATTCTTCTGTGATTCCATCTTGCCCAGTCTTCAGCTGACATGCTGGAAGGGCTCACGTTGCTTACAGACCCCATGTCAGACTTTCTGGTCTGATACAAAAGTCCTAGATAGTCTAGGACATCTGAAATAAGCTGAAGACCAGGCGGAGAACACGAAAGAATGTATAATGGTACTAGACAGTGATGTTGTGAACTGAGTCATGCCCCATCTGTTCACCTGATCCTCTCACACTGTCCTCTGCCCAGATCTGGTAGGAATGCTTAGAATACTGCTGAAACACACTGCAGGAGCTGACCTTATGAAAGTACACTCGTGGCTTTCTTTTTTTTAAAAAAAAGAGGAAAAGGGGAAGAAGAATATCCATTATACAGACGATAAAGTAGTTAAAGTATTCGCTTAGGAATGAGAGACTCAGATCAGCTATCCTCTCTGCATACAGGGTTTCAAATTATCATGCCTCATCTCCTTTAGTATTTTCTTTTTCACCTTATCTGTCTGAGGACTGTGTGCTTCACCTTTTCCTGTTGAAGTTATTCACCATGCAACAAAATCTGGATTCATCAAGCCTGTGAGAAAAGGGGACACCGTAGCCTTTTTGTCAAGTCACTGTGAGAAACACATTCCTGCCATGGTTTCTACATGCAATAACACATTTTACAGTGAAATATTTCATGGGTTTATTGCTTCTGTATTTAAATAGAGTATTTTACAAGACTAATGCCTCAATGGATGAAGACATTGAGTTAGCTAAGTCACTCTGAGAGTGGAAATTACTGTCACCTAAATACCTAGCACTAGCTGGGTCACCACTGTCTGTATGATCAGTGTCTGCAACCATCTTTCAGAACCAAGTTTTTAAGATCTCTAGATTTGTGTTCAATCACAGATAACAACCAAGTATAAACAGTGGTGACAGTAAAGCACTCTTACTTTGATCTGAGAGGACATCATTTTTCCATTGTATAAAAGGAGAACTGAGAGAAAAAGAGGAAACAGGAGCAGCAAATGTTCTATTAATGTATTAGAGCTGTTGCTCAAAGTTATGAGAGATGTATGATATGAATATAAAACGTGTATATGCAGTGTGCTGCATATTCTCTGTAATAATGCATTTGTTCTAATTAAATGCCATACCATTCCATATGAAAATATGACTAATTTTATGTTTCTGAAAGTAATGACTTTACATTTATTGGTATTGTATTCTATCACTCTGAATCTGTAGGAGTATTACATTTTTAATACACTTTTAATGAGATCTTATTTTAAATAAGGTGCTTTAGTTTAATAAAAATTAACTAAAAAAGGAAATTGCATAGGAATACCCCAAAGCACTCAGGATTTTGGTTTATACCCAATACTTCAATGATTCTAGGTGGCAGGAGAAGAGCAAAGCATACAGAGTAGCTGACAGCCATAGGTTAATAGGAAATGACTGATAAGAAAAGAGAGTAAGAAAATAAAAGATAGGAAATTACTTAATGATAGACGTAAATCCAGTGTTGGAAAGTCTTTTCTTTTGAAAGATCTAAAGACACACTAAAAATGCCTAGTATTTGGCAGAACTAACTATTTGAAGAGTCTGCCTGCTGTTAACATGTAGGCAGACTTTAAATTTCAGACTCCCCAAATTTCATTGGCACTAAGCATTTGTGGGTATTTATTTTATGGTAGGCCCCGTTTTTGACAGAAGATCCTTTCTGTCTGTCTGGTACATCTATATTTTTATTGGCCTGGAATTCAAAGGTTGAGTAGCAGTAGAAGGCAGTTTATTAAAATGCTTTTCAACTGAAATGGAGTCACTAAACAAAAGACCTTCCTTCCCTGGAAAAACTCTAGGGAAGTAAAGAGTGAGAAGGGCAAATGAAAAGGAAGACTGTTTAGCAGTATGTCAGTTCTTTTTGGAAAAAATCCCTCATCATTTAAAGGAGCATTGAAGTGTCAAGAGGTATGCAATGTGAAGACCGCTTACAAGGTCTGCTTCAGGGCTGAACATTAAAGGAGGACCTGTGCAGAAGCAATGGGCAATAATCAGCCGGATTAGCAAGAATAACCCATTGACCTGGAAATTCGTGTGACACATCTGGCAGCAAGCAGAAGACAAATACTTTCTATAACCTGCATTCAGTCAGGTTGCATTTTTAATCATAGAATTTTATCAGCAAATGTGATTATATAGTATTAGTTGACTTACATGTAGTTAATATACTAGGGTGGTAAACAAAAGACATTTAGGCATTAGGAGATTAAACTTTCAGATACTGAGTTTGGCTGCTTTTTATGAGTTGAAAATTAATCTCACAGGGATTACTTTACAATTAGTGTTATTGCAATATAGCTAGTTTATGTGTATTGTGGAATATAATTAAGAGAAATTAATGGCTACTTTTCATTACATAAACTTATTCCCATTTATGTAAAAGCCTATTATTCCTTTTTGAAACTCGTTCCACATATACTGAGATGTCTCATCTCTAGCATGAATAAAACGTATGCTTGAATTTTGTTTACCCTAGCATTCCCTCTTAAGATTTAAAATACATCAATTATTATCCATACCATTCTCCAATAATGAAGATTATCTGTAGGACAATCCTTGTCCCATGTTACTGGGGCACTTGTGTTAAGAAAACTGTGGACCTAAACATTCTTGCTAAAGATTTATTTAGGTGTGCAAGGCCCAGGATCAAACAATCTGGGTGCAAACCCAGCACGGGCAAGGCCATGAGTTGGAGTTTCAAAGAGAGACAAGTTAAGGTACCTTTGAAAGTATAAAACGTTCAGTGAGTACTCTCACAGTGCTTGCAGTGTGAGCTTAATTAAGCTAGCTTTAAAAATCATGGGGTTGGATGAATGGGAAGGATGAGGGACCAGCCCCTGCAGCACCAGTAGAGTTGATAACATCCATTTTACTCAGGCCTTTGATTTGTTTGAATACACAAGGATCTAGCTACACTACATAAATGGCCAGTTTCATTACTGCTGCTGGGCACAAACAGGAACAATCAATCACTGAACCACAAAATGGCCCAGGTTGGAAGGGACCTTAGATAAAACCTTAACCAAGATTCTCTAGGAAACCACTGACAGGAATCCATCCTTGCCTCACTTACCCAGAACTGTTTCTTTTGCTGTTAAAAAATAAAACAAACAAACAAAAAATACTATTTAAGGCCTTTTGACTTGATGAAGATATTTTCTGATCTCACATTTCGCACCATACTTCTCAGAAATAAAGTTGTGGGCTTCAGAATAGCTTTAGAGAAGAGCCAAATTGAGGCCCATAAGGCTGTGCTTGGGTGCACATGTGCAACAGAGCATAACATAATGCAGAGCTCAGCCCTCTATCCTGACCATTTTCAGGTAGAATCAGTACTGGGTTTTATGCCTTAAAATTGTTGCCCTAGTTTAGGACATTATGGCTTCTCTAACTCTTTCTGTGCTTAGTGGGCAGTTAAAAGCAATGCTTTGCATCTGCTGAGTGAAGCAATAAGCAATTTGTATGGAGCCTTATGGTGTGCATCTCTTGTACCAGCTACCAACCAGATTTTGTGAAATACCTGCATGTATTTCTTAGCAGTACCAATGTCACTAATGCCCCTTTAACGTAAGATCTAAAAAAAAATTTTTAAAAAATTACTATTTCTTTTGAGAATTACTGCCCGGAATATATTTAACATTTATGGGAGCAGACATGGTAAAACAGGTTTTTAATGGGAAGGAAGCAGTTCAGTGCCTCTCGGTCCCATGGATAGTCTGTGAAATACATTTATTAAAAATTGCTGAGAAAGAGTCTTAACTACTTTGAACATTCTCTGTAATTTTAATTCTGAATATAGATTTATGATGACAACTCTATGTAATAGATAGTCAGGCTAGATGTGGTGTGAATTTTAATTGATCAGGTTGTTAGAAGAGGGAATATTAGGGGTTTGATTTTTATTTACTTACCAAGCCAATACTGTAGAACAGGATGTTTTAGTGAATTTAGGATCTGGAAGTATGCAAAGACTCTCTTGCTCATAATTATTTTTCATTTTTCGAGTACTAGAATCAATTGAAAATATTCTCGTAGCTTCTTGAAACCCTTATGAACATGATCAGTAACATTTGTTAGATATGTGGAGCCAAACTGGCATCTGTTATGAAGAGCTGAGGTCCTGCTCTTACATGGGATGTTTGTAATTTTAAAGCATTTGAGCCTCCCTAATGAAAAGGGATGATGCTGCAAAGACTTTGCTACTTAGTTTCTGTTTCAAAAAAAAAAAAAAAAGAAAAGAAAAGATGGATTCATTCTGATTAAAGCTGTTTCGACACCAAGAACATGAAAGTTTGTCTGGATCAATTTGTGTGGGATTTCGTAGATTCCCTGGAAACCCAACTATAAAGGAAGACTCCAGGCACAGTTTTGAACAACTAATTAGATCATGTAAATAGACTTACCCAATTTCAGTACTTACAGGTACTATCCTTAGAATATCTGGGTGCCTCATGACCTTTAATGTACTTAAATGGGTCACTACATTAAGACACCAATTAAAATTATTAATAATGTATATAGAAAATTGAAGAAAGATGATGTAATTATTCCGTTATTCTACTGTGTTTTGCAGGTCCTAAAATGGTAGAATTCCACAGTCAGCAATTTCAGATCAACTCAAAGGATGGAAAGCCGCTTTTTACAGTGGATGAAAATGAAGTTGTAATTGGCACAGATAAGCTTCGAGTCACAGGTTTGTAATGGTTTAAGAAATGTTCAAATAATACCCATACGAAAAGCTCAATAAAAATGGCATTTTTAAATATGTTACTGTGTGTGAATGCAAGTTCTGGTTTTACCTCATTAGAAAACAGAAATATGAAGATAATTTGACCTTTTTCAATAAATAATCAGTAAGAACTTTTAACACAAAATAATAATTTTATATATATATACATATATATGTGTATATCTATGAAATGTAAATATTTCTGTATGTGTGTGTTTTATTTTAAAGCCATTAGTAACTAGAACTGTAGTGGTACATCGTTTTCTGAATTATTCATGTTTCCAGTGCACACTGTCTGAGGCTGAAAAAATTCTAGATACTCCTTTCTGAGTAGTAATGAGTTTGATTTGTGAAAACTTCAGGCTTTCTCTGATGTTTTTATATGGTTTTAACTTTCAAAGTGAAAGCTACTGTATTTCTGTTCTGTGACTAGCACATATGTCACAGGATGATATTTGTAGTGTATTTTAAATGTCATCTGTCAAGATACAAGTTTGTCTTAGGCTATTTCTGCAAATCACTGAAGTACTCATTTACAAAGTAATACAAAGTCAGAATTATCACATGAAAAGCTACTTCCTTTCATATGACCTGGTAAAGTCTACCTTCATTTTCTAGGTGTAAGGTTGCATTAAAATAGGTACATCGGGGCGTGATTTCTCTTTGAGCAGAAGAATCATCAAAGGAAATACTGCAATTATTCTTTAAATTGTTGTCAGTTTATTTTTAAATAGTTTTTACCTGATTGCAACTATTATGTTTGACCTGTGGTAATTACCGGTCCTCTGAAATCTTGAGGTCTTCATTTTAATGAATAGATTCATATTATTTCACTGTCAAAACTATAAATATGGTAGTAACTGTACAATTAGTGTTTCAAAGCCAAAGTTAAGTTATAATAATTGTGTTAATGCATTTTGTTTACGCCTGAGGGTCTTATCTTAAGGTTTTTTGCTTTTTAACCTAATTGAAATTACAACTTTGTTTAACCAGGAAACCATATCAAATAATTATTGTTTGCCCAAGGGATGCTAAACTTTAATAGAAAAGTGTGTTTAACAAAGATATGAAAAACTGCATAATTGTTAACTGATTTGGAAAAGGTCTATCTCTGCTCAAAGTAAGTAAAAATCATTCATACACAAGTTGAAATTGTTATGCTAATATTAATGACTCACTCATCCAGTATTAATCTTTACAGTGCAGTGATAATTATTTACTTCAGCAGATATTGTAGTAAGACACATTGCCTGTTTCTTTTTTAACACTGTAGTAAAATTCAAAAGCAAATACTTTTAAGTCAGTGAGGTTATTTCAGTGTAAAATTAATGTAAGTGAGAGGAGATTCATGCCTACTTTGCTTCAAATTAATTTATTAAAATTGTGATTTAAATGATACTATTAGCATGAAGGATCAGTTATTGTGATTTAAATGATACTATTAGCATGAAGGGTAAATTAGTAATACTTTGCATACCAAGATTATTTTTAAACATTTTAGATAGAGAACAAGATCAATGTGAAATAAATTTTGAAAAATTCACACCATAAAAAACATTATCCTGGGCTTAAAATACACAAAGAACATTTTGCAGTTTTTTATGTACAACGTAGCGAACTATGTGATTTTACTTCTCCTTATTTATGTGAATTATGAAAATCTCAGTAATGATTTTTAAGCAAACCTGACAGTTTTCAACTAAATTATAATATAGCAGAGAGCAAATGTCTGTGATTCATGGTATTTCAGGACAAAGGAAAAGGTCTAAGAGTAATATAATCCAGTCCAACACCTCAAGAATTGCCATTTTCCTACAATTAATATGTTTCAACTCAATACTATTTCAGTCAGACGTTCTCTGGCCCATGTGTAGAATAGACCAGTGCAAATGAAGGAAGAGCAAATGCCTGGGGAAAGCCTCAACCAGGAACGTGCCTCCGATACCGCTCAGGGTCACTGACAGGTCTGGGTGCCCACACTCCCCCGGGGCGCAGGGAGAAACCATCACCTGCCCCAGGCAGAGCTTCTGTGCCCACAAATGCTGTTCTCTGCTTTGGGGAGAGCTCCAGGGCTTGTCATTTCCCTTGGAGATCGTGGATAGCTCAAACATTAACATCCAGCTGTGTGTGAAATACCTTGGGGTGTGTGAGACACCACATAATATCACTTTATCTCCAAGAGATGCTTCCTGTGATCATGACAGCTGGATACCAGGCGGAACGCACAAGGGTGTTCCAGATGACAGTAAGTACAGATGATTAGGCAAGGAAACACTGCCTCTGGCTCATCTGTGACATCTACATCAGAGACAGATTTAAGTGTATGAAACCGAAGCTTGGCTTAACCCTTTGTGACAGTTACTGCTCCTGAAGGATCATGGACCCCGACGACATCCTCTAATATTATTTCAGTAAGGACCTGCATTTTGCAGACATTTATTATGTTGCTGTGGATGTACTGAACATCCATGTTTTGTTCTGGGAGGGTTTTGTACATTCATGGCATTGGTGACAGTGAAAAAACCTTGTAACTGTATTGGCTGTCAAAGGGCCGATTGGTTTGTAACATCATCATGGCAGGCTCACAGAAACGTGGAGTAGTAAAGGTTAGAGAAGGTCTCTTAAGGTCAAGTTCAGCCATTAACCTAACACTGCCATGTTCACCACTAAACCACATCCCCAAGTGCCACATCTACACCTTTTTTGTTTTTCTTAAAGGAAAGCTGGCGGGGCAGGAGGATCAGTATTTTTATGTAGAAGCATATTTATATCACCCTTTCTTCAGTTTACTACTTGTCCTTCTGCTTGTTTGTCTTTTATAAAAATCCCCTAAAGTATTTGCTGAGTATTGTCTGTGATTTTCTAATGCTCTGTTCTGTGCAAAGGTTTTCAGTTTGCGTAGCTAATGCTGAAGTGCAGTGTGACAGTGTGTGTTTAATTTAAACACTTCTGCTCAGAAGTTAAGCAGGAGGCAGTTTGAGGGTATAACAGTTTGAGTAAACATGCTGTTAGACATTGAGAACATGAATGGTCCTTGCCTGATAGGGTGCGTGGGGTGTTAATGAATCTTGCCGACTTCAGTCCTCTCATTGAGAAAACTAGTATCTTGTTTTTGTGTATTTTAGGATTAGATTACAATATCTTAATAAACACTAGCCTATAAAATAGTAAATATAGTAATAGTCATATCACAGTTAAAAAGATAAAGTAGGAAATGTAGACAAGAAATCAATTTAGGGCCATTTTCCAGAAAAAGTTGCCCTGAGAGTTTTTTTCTATGAGGGCATACTGTTAAAACTTAATGCTGTTTGATGAAGAAGTTTTTCTCACATAAAGGCAAGGTTTTACTCTTGCTTAGAGGTGACAGCACTAGAATATGGAAAAAAGCCTTTTCATTCCATTTTGCAGCACCTGCCCACCACCGCCCAGAACATTAACGCTGATGTTTCCTGTTCTCTTCCTTCCATTAGCCCCTACTTCCACAAAACTGATACATTCTGTGTTACCACTTACTTGTCTTTATAGAATCATGGAATCATAGAATCATTTAGGCTGGAAAAGACCATTAACCATTAGCCCAGCACTGCTAAGTCTACCTCTAAACCATGTCCCCAAGTGCCACATCTGCACTTTTGACATATCAGGATATACCTGCAAAATATCTTAGTTGTACCAAATCAGCATTTTCTGATAAACATTTTTAATTCCTTAAGGTGCAGAATAATCTTAGTGTTAATGAAAATGAAATGAAATGTTAATGCAGCAGGGTTAAAGCTCTGTCTGAATTATTAAATTTTAAATTTTCCAGTATTATATTCATGCCATTTTGTAATTGTAATTACAGAAAGATTAATTAATTTAAATTGATGAGGAGGGTATCAACAGCTAAATAAAATTTAAATACAAGCTTAGTAAATCAGTGATTCCTCAAAGTGCTGAAGTGATTTAATATGGTAATTCTTACATCTTGTGCACTTCTCTTCCATCTAAGACAAGGAGGTTTCATTCTGAGGAATCATGATTTCAGCTAAAACTCTTTTCAAAAAGCAGCACATTTCATGCTTTCTCAGGACATTCTGAGAATTTTCCTGGAGCCCTCATGAAGTGACAGTCTTCCTATCAGTTTTCTCAGCAATGTATTCATTTTAAATGTTTTTTCTTTATTTCACTTCTTTTTTTTTTACCGTGTTCTCTGAGACTGCCCCGACCAATTTTTAATTCTCTTTTTCCCTTTATACCACATTTAATACTCTAATACCACATGTATACTATCTACACCATGCTTTCTAATCATCCATTGCCATTCTCTGTCTAGATAGAGCCAAAATCCTTAACTTAGGACTTTTTACAGCCCAGAATTCCTTCCAGAGGGTAACAGCATAAAGAGCAGCCAGACAAGCCACCTTGACTAATATCCTGACTATTAAAATATATTGCCTTGCTACATGTTCACCAGGAAAGTGCTCAGATATGTGAATCCTCAAAGCCAGAGAAGATCTCTCAACCTAAGGCCTCTCCAATTTTTTATGAGTATGTTCATAAAGCCAAGGAACAGAAGTTGAGAGGCTCCACCCTTGCTGTAGATGGTGGTGTTCAGCTGCTTTTTTGAGCCCTCTCTGTTGCTGGGGGGTTTTTGTCCTACATCAGCCAATTTCCTGATCCTAGTGGAGCCTAGGTGGGTGGTGGTCACCGGGCTGGTGTTACTGCAATAATGCTGATACTCAGGAGAGCAGAGATGGAGGTCCTTGAAAGATCTTCCAACAGGGAGTCTCCTGGTGAGGCTGGGTGCCCACTTTTTCTTCCTCCTTGGAATGAAACTGCCCATATTTCAAGAGGTAAACTGCCTGATCCCATAGTCATTACCATTTTGCATGCATAAATACCATTTCATATTCAGCAAGTCCTACTCTAAATACGGGAAGATCTTTGATAAAGCTATATGACAGAAGTTGTGATGTGCATGGAACGGTCTAAAATTAATATGATTATTTAGGACTGTAGTATTTGCAAAGGTTTTGTGGGATTTTAATTAGCTCTATTAACTGTAATGAAAGTTACATTGTATAAATCATATTTACTTACTTTGTTGTCCCAGGTAGTTTAAAATTTCTCTGTCTTCAGACTTTCTGGATTTAATTTTAAGAATTTACAGCTGTCATTACTTCTGTATTGTATTGTTCCAATCAATACTGTAATGGTAATAATGTAGCTATATTTCAATTGTCTTATAATTCTTAACATATGTTTTCTTATTTGATTTCTAATATCAAAGTGGCCATATTAAAAAAAACCTCTTGCTATTTTCTTGTTATATTTGAATTGTTACATGATAGTATTTTTCTTTTTTTCTTTTTTTTTGCAGGGCCTGAAGGAGCGCTTTTTGAACATTCTGTAGAAACACCACTTGTGAAAGCAGAAGCTTTTAAACAGCTTAGGTAAGAATTTATACATAAATCTAATAAGTAAATGTTAATAAATATTCACATTTTTTGAACAGATGATTTTCAACACAGAATTGCTAATAACTTTTTTTCTGGTTTATGTGACAAGTTACTATTTTGAAGGAAAATCATATATATTGTTCTGCAATTCTGAAATATGTTATGAATTATTTATTGCTGATGATGAATATATTCAAAACCACTGTGGAAAGATTTTCTGTAAACTTCTATTTTTGTGTTTTGAAACACTTTGAAATATGACTTTCTACTGTGTTACAATGTAAGTTGCTTGTCTGCAGTAGGTTATCAATGTGTAATTAGTCAAGATTTTTGAAAACTAGTATCAGTCTAAGGAAGCAGACTAAGAAGGAAAATATGGAAATGTATGAAGCCCTATAATATGACGAAAAAGCAGCTTGGGCTGAGAAAATCGTTATTGTGTTCTTTGTATGTTTCAGATCTCCTTAATTCTGGGATAGCATTTCTTTGTGCATTATTCTATTTAATTTTGAGTATCCCAAATTAGTTTATAATATGCTGGTTATGATGAGGTAATAAACTCAAATTATATTCTCTTCATGAACATGTTATCTTTGATTTTATATACCAGTTCAAAGAAAGATTTGAAATGAAAGAGTGTCTCTAACCATTGTATTTCTGTCCTTTCATACCTTGGCAGTTTGCTACTTTCTGTCATAATTTCTTTTCTTAGTTTTTCTCTCCAATAGGGATAACTACTGCAGAGTAGTGGAAGATGATGAAAGCTTTCAAAAACACTGTCTGTATCTTGCTGATTGAATTTTCAAATTGAGAATGACAAATGAGAGGGAGACTGTTAAGATAATTATTTTGATTTTCTCATTTATATTTAAGATTTACTTGCAGTAGAATACCTTGTGCTTGCATTTGAAGACAGTGTGAGCTCAAGACACTATTTTTTACATGTTGGTGTCCACTTCCAAAAATGTGTTTCTTCTGTTGTGGTAGAATTTGGATGTGACAGTCTTTGACCAGTATTCTGCATTATAAGTGTACATTGTCTGGTTTTGTAGGGAGTGGATTCATTATGTTGGAAATTTGTCATTTTCTGTGATTATCTCAACTTTAGTGAAGAAGGAAATTTAAGTTCTTAATTGCAAAGTCAAGAAGCTCTCTGCAAATTTTGATTGGATACATATCTGTTATTTTCTGTGGTTGTTACTTGGCTTCAAACACATAATCAATTAATATTTTAATAGGCTTAAAGCTGATAGTTTTATTCCACATCTGTTATGCTCTGTTACATTTTAAGTTCTTATTCGCACTTCCGTTTAACAAGTTATGATGTTTCTGACTACATACAACTACTGTTATTATGATTTTTCTACCTGTTTTTGAAATACGATAACATTGGAAGGAAAACACTAAGCTTTATTCAAAATGTTCATAAAGTTCTCCTCCACTGATGAGTTTACCTCACAGCGTACCTCTTTAGTGATTTTTACCATGTCAACTATAAACACACATTTTGATCTAGAATGTTGCTGTGTGTTAGCAGAGTTCAAATGTAATACATAAAATCCCACTCAGTTCTGTCTTCAATTAACTTTAAAATAGTGGGAAATACAGACTTTTCCAGAATTAACAGAAGTTTGCTAGTAATTACTGTAAAGTCAGGGAAGTAGCTACCCGGCCACTGACACACTTGTGACTGTTGTTAATGTTTGACATGAATCCAGAGCTGCTAAACACCTGTGCTAGAAACTGAGTTAGCTTAACCCTAAGAAAACTGATTATCAGGGCATGAGACTGTGCAATGTATACACCACTCACTTGTGTCATCATAGAATAATAACTTGGACTGGAAGGGACCTTAAGGATCATCAAGTTCCAACCCTCTCTGCCATGGGCACCTCCCATTAGACCAGGTTGCTCAGAGCCCCACCCAGGCTGGCCCTGGACACCTCCACCATCCACAGCTTCTCTGGGCATCCTGTTCCAGTGCCTCACTATCCTCACAGTAAAGAATTTCTTCCCAATGTCTAATCTAAATCCTTCCTCCCTGTTCTGTCACTACGTGCCCTTGTAAAACCTCCCTCTCCTCTCTCCCGTCCTGGCAGGCCTTTACCCAGAGCAGTTCAGAATGCCTCAGTCCTTTAATTTTTTTTTTTTTTTCTGTCATAATCAGTGTCAAGTTTGAAAGCAGAGGTAGCAATGATTTCATTTTTTCATGAAGGGCTTTTGGGGAAGGTTAAGAAGGAAATGCACTGGTCTGCAGTGCAGATGGTAAGTGAAGACATAGGCAGAGAAGACCATTTTGTCAAGCTGGAAAAAGGTTACTTTCAAGGGTAATCTTAAATGTCAGTATAAACAAAATTCATGCACTCTGTTGTGAAAAAGTTTACCAAAAAATGGATATTTTGGAATGCTTCATAAATATTCTGTTTCGTTCCACACTGTTAAACACAGGAACCTACCCACTGAAAAGCACTTAAATATGAAAATTGAAAATGCAATTTTAAGTATGACTTTTCTACTTTAGGTTTAAACATGCTTCCTTTCCAGATTAGGGTAGTGAGTACAGAGTTATAGGTAATATAATGTATTTGCTTACCTTGAGCTTTATCTCCACATATTCACCATCTATTAATCTTCTGCTGTTCTTCCTCTATTTTTCCTTCAGTGGTTGTGCTGTGCCATGTGGATGGGATATGCTGGATAATTTTGTTGTAAAGTGACATGGTCTGCAGCATTAAATGTGGGGAATAGTGTTTCGAGAAACCCCATCCACTGCAAATGGAGTTGCAGGTTTCAAGGAGCTGACTGGAAACCTGTTCATACTGGTAACATTTCAGCTTGTGTCGTATGAACGGGGGCCACATTCCTTCTTTGTCTTTCAGATTTAGGGCAGGATTTCAAACAAAGCTGATACAAATGGCCTCTGTATTACACATTCTGCTGGCTTTCTTGTCCAAATGCCGATTTTCAAGATAGACTGCTTTTCTGGAAACAAAGAGATATGTGTGTTAGAACGTGCCTTTTTAGAGCTAAATTATGGAGACAGAGCAATGCAATTATACTGTGGTCAGTAACTGTCTTTTCATTTGTAATTTGAAAGAAAATTAGAGTCCTTTTCAGTCTAAAAGATGGAATTTGTGACTCACTCATAAAGAAAAGATGTGCTTGCACTTACTTCCAACTGGTAGGAAGAATTAAAACAACAAAATTTATGTTTCATGATTGTAGCTCTGCTAAGCTTAAAATAATACTGCCTATTTTTTAATTCATTTAATGGACTTCTTATATCTAAATAAGATACATAGTTTTCATTTACAAAATTTGTTAAGACTGTAGGACCCAGTGGACACCTAAAACCAGGGCCTTGCATGTAATAAGTGTCCGACAAACATCTCAAAGGCACGTTTACAGTCAACAGGGAGATTTGGATATACCCAGGAAATATCCTTCCCAGACAAATGTCACTGGAGGAGGCACCTGGTTGAAAACAGCCAATTGTCATTGTTGAGAACAGAAATACGTCAGTGATTGCCACAATCCAGCTCTTTATTCCTGCCAAGCTATTTTGTAGCCTTTTCCATTGCTCTTCATGAGGCCTTGTACTTTGGTGTGTATTTGGCACCTTGAGAACTTGCCTCAGTCAGGTCTCCTGGGGCTTCCCAAGAATTTGCTTAGCTGACACCTATAACTGGATCACAGCAAGGTTGTAATGGAAAACAGGTTATCCTTGTTCCTAGAAAAACCTGTATTTAAACAGAATTAGGAAAGCTCATGTTCAGGCACATACCTTGTGATCCAAAATGTAGGTCAAAAATCTGTAACAGCAACTACAGGAACTAGATGATGCAGACAGAGACATTTATAAAATTTCCTAAAAGCCATCTTTTCCCCAGGTTCCTGTTAGGTACTGGAAGTAGCCTCTTCTGATGTGATCCAGAGTTTCATGCCAGCACACATACCTTTTTATATGCCCTGTTACCAAATAACATTCTCTGTGAAAACTGGTGTCTAAGTTTAGACTTTTTCCCAGTCTGATGCTAACATATTTCCTGACAACTTGCTTAAGCTTAGAATATCATTTAGCCTGTTCCTCTATTCCTCCTAAATTTTGTTTCCTTGAATAACATGGAGTTCATACATAGTTTTGTCATTTTGATACCATTCACTTCTTGTGATCTATGTGGCTTGTGGTTTTCTAAGGGAAAACAGTGGATCAGCAAAATTCTTTAAATCTCAAAACAATGTTTCTGAGCTGAGCATTTGCATTTCCCAAACTTACAGAAATGTGCTTACAAATATGGCATTTTTCCATTTATCAACTAACTGTATGCTATGATTAATGAATATAATGCATATGAATTAGTACCATCTTTGTTCTCATATTTGCCATGTATGGCTGTCTGACAGCCAGCAACTGTGCTTTCTGAGCACAAATCCTGCGGGAAATCACTTTTAATACAGTCAGCTTGTGGTATTCTGACAGTCCTTCAACTGAGGGTCTACATCCAAGTTCAAAATGATCCACATCATTCCACAACTCTTGATTTTGGAAAGCACTATAGCAGGAATGATATCACTATTCTAGAAAGTCAACTTTTGCCAGAGTATGATTATAAATTTATAGAGAGATATCTGTTACCAGAATATGGGTATATGTAGTGGTGTGTGGGTATATGCTGAAAATATTTCAGTATTCCCCAGGGAAACAGATGTATTCTAAACAAAGGTATAATATTGGTATTAATTAAAACTTAAACTGTGTAAATTAAGAAGCATTGCTTTATATTTAAGAGAAATACCTGCCCAACACTTAAAAGCATAAAACTATATATTTACTGGTATGTGACTAACATGTTACAGAACATTGATAATTTGAAGGCAAATTATATGTTTTCTAGGTATCTGGTTAGGGTAAATTACTGTACTGATGGTAGGCCTTTCCCTGTCTATATATTCATAATTAACATATAACCTTTAATTTTACATCTGTTCTGTGGCATCCAATAACTCTGCTTATGGAGTTGTGGCTTCTACTTCTTTCTGATTCTTTCTGAAGTCTTATTCTTATCCTATTCATTCCCCATTGATAATATATTTTTCCTTTTGCAATTGAAGTATTTGCTATGGTTAAACTGTGTAATAAGACAGAGAGAAAGCTGGAAAGTGAAGTTGTGGAATTTTATGGCTGTATGAGTAAGAATTATGAAGGAAATCTAGAGAAATGTATAGAAGCCAGCCAGGGTAAAAACATTTGCCAAATAATTGTTTAATCATATTTGTAATACTAATGCTTACATGCTAATTGCCTAAAAATGCCATCTAACTAATTGAAGTACAGACATTTTGATTTGCATTCATGATGTAAATCAAAAGCCCAGTCAGTCAGAAGAGAATGAATTACATAATGGAAAGTAAGACTACGGTTATGATTCAGTGTTTGCAAGGCACCTCTGCTCCCTGACTAGTGAGATATTTCTACTGCCATGTAATTTTATGAGCCCTGGCCTTAATTTGCTAGATATAAATTTGCATTCATATACTTTACTGCAATCATGTTAACTAGGGACACCATCAAATACTGCTTTTAGGAGCTTTAAAGAATTTCTTTCCATTCATGTGATGGACTCAAATGTGTTAAAAGATGTAGTTTAGAATGATTGGATAGTACAGGCCATTGTGTTTATCATCTTTTCAGAAGTATTTCTGACTTGGATATTTTTAAAAACTCTATTAGCAAAGTCTTGTGCATTACATCACATCTGGCTGTCTTTTAAGCAGTGATTTTACCTGTGAATATTAATCCTAAAGTGAAAGGAATTTTGCAGGCACTCTCATAAATTACTTTCACTTGCTCCAGTCATGTGGCTGATGTTCTTCCTAAAGCCTCAATTTTTCAGCGATGTCGCTTAACACATTAAAACCAATAAAAGTTGTTTCTGCTGCTTGTATGGGACAGTCATTTAAGTATTTTCCATGGCTGCTGATGTCAGTAGCGCAAAGAGCAAAGTTGAAACGATTAACGCACCTGTTGAACTGGGTCCCTGACAATGTCAGACTGCTCAGTGAGTTTGCTGAAGTGAACTTGTCACCAGTGATTACAACATGTTCCACCAGAGCACAAGCCACCGTGAAAACTTGGTTAGTGATTGTCACAGTTTTAGACACCTTGCAGCTGGCCACCTGGAGCCCTGTTCGTAAGCCTGATTGTGCTGTCACTGATCCAAGTTGTAATGCTGAGTTGAGCTGATCGTCCCTTACATTATCTTTCACCTACATACCTATCTGCACATATAAGAGAACTGGGGAGGAGGCGTGAAACAGGAGACACCCACCATAAGGATGTGGGTGTGGCAAACACTGGAAAAAGAAAAGGAAGCGTTTCCTGGTACGAGTAACTTTTCCAAGATGCATTGCACATGTACACCATCACTACTCAGACTTTCCCTTCTCCTTCAGACTGTGTGCACAATTGTGATACTTCAGCTGTGAGGACTCTGATGACAGTGTGGCACATTCAGCCACTGTACTAACAAATCATAAGAAGGAAAAGGGTACGACCTGCTTTTCAGCAAAGCCTCTTCACTTGGGTGTTTGTTTTCATGGAGAACATGTGGACACTATGAACAGCATGTACTGAAGAACTCCACCTACTTGAAATCTTTCTATGCTTCATCATATTAAATAAAAAATTGCTTGAGATACATATAAAAGAAAGGCATGGCAAATTTCAACCTGGAAGATAATTTTATAAAATTACTCATAAGGAAAATGCTAAGCACATTTTTTACAACAGTGATGCAAATGCCGTTATTATATGAGATTAAAATTTTATAATATAAGACATTATTTTATAATATTATTAAAGTAATTTGAAAAAGATAGCCATGCTGGAAACATCTGCGATGTGCCAGATTTAATCACATTCACCGGAGCCTTGGTCATTTTTAATTACGTGGAGAGTCAGCACATCATAAATTGAGGTCATCACAGAGACCTCTTTTGAATTAGCTCTTACCACTCTTCATCACAACTGTCAGTCTTGAGAGAAGCTTCTATTTTAATCATATCTCAGTCTTATGTTTAGTCTTTATTCCTTCAACAACTCTGCATTGAGTGACAGTGGGCAAACAGGAAAAAAAACCTCAATATTTAAAATGGATGGAGAACTAGTAAACAAATAAGTATATTGCGATAATCATATCTGCTATGTTTTTGAATACATTATAAGTGTTGTTTTAAATTGCTTTTAGAGCCTTTTCAAAGTGCCATTAAAACTGGGAACTGTTTTATTCTCTTTTTAAGAGAACATATAATTGCATTTGTCCTGGAACTTTGAACACTTCTTTTTTGTTGCTTACATTAAAAAAATTCTGTTAACCAAAACCTTGGGAGCTGGAAACATCTGTTGTTCAAATCTGGCTTTGTAATCGTGCTTGTGCACAGAGATCCCCCTTGAGCCATAAGCAGTGTTAGTGCCTGCTGTGCTTATGCTGAACAATTCCCTTGAATCCAGAATCTCATAACTGAGCTTTACTAGAATCATCTGCTGCCACGCATTTCAGATTTACAACATAAATACAGAACTAACTTGGAACACAGGCTATTTCAAGAAATAAAACTATGATAAGAATTTTTTAATTTAAATTAAGGGAAAGAAAATGTGCTGAAGAAAACACCAGCTGACATCTTCAAGAGCAGCAGATACTCCCAACATTTAAGAATGGCACCCAAAAGGAATGGAGTGCCCTTGATCATTATCCTTGATCATTTTTAGCATAAGACAAAATGAGCTTAAAAAACCCCAATAGATTTATTTATTTAAAAATCAACTCTGCTTCCTATACATATGGAATAGGGCTAAAAACTGAAAACATACAAAAACCTCTTCATCTTCATGTGCCTAAGATTTTTTTTGATTCTAAATCATTTCTTCATTGTCCCTGCATGTGATTTAGCTGATGGTTCAGCACACACTCCTGGTTACCATTCAGCTCTTACATATTTAGGCTGCATTCATACAACTGAGTCCAAACCTAGAGGACCTGTGTGTGCTCAGAAAAAGCAGATGCATCTCAGATGCCCATTCAGGTTTAGAATACTCCTCCTTCTGCAAGCAAAACCATTCATTCATTCATTCATTCATTCATTCATTCACTGAGGTGGAAGGGGATCCTCCCACAAGCCACCCACACAGAGACTAATATCCCTGGAGCGTGCTCCCCGGGGGTTTACAACTGTTTGGGCAGATGTTCAGGTAGAATTGATTCCATTCATTTGGACGTCTAGGTGCAGATACCTGTACCACATCTCATCACCTTTTGGTGGAAGGCAACAGATACTGTGAGGGCATTTTACAGAGATATCTAAAATAGAGCAGATTAATTATGCTCTAGCAGTACCTATTTCTTTCTATTAATTTTGAAGGATGCACAGGGGATCAACTGCATTTCTTTAGAGGAATTGTGCACTTGCCAACTACAGCATGTTTGGTTAAGGTCTGAAGAAATGAAAATTCATCATAAGAAACAAGGCACTGGGAAACAAGTGCTGGGAAATGTTCAAATTGCAGAATAAAGCTTTTCCACTTGTAACCCAGTATTTCATAAATTCATCTAAATTCTTAATCATAGTTTATATAACCATGTGACTAAGATTAGAAAATGCTGCCAATTACTGGCTCATGTTGATATCAGGCATGAGGTAATGAGTCCTTCCAAGCTAATAATTAGCTTGGAGGCCCTGGCAGTGCTATGACTTTTTCTTTTCAGGAAAGTCATGACACCATTATACTTACCTAAAAAAGTATCCTTTCTTAGTTGGTAAAAATCCATGGTTGTCTTACACTCACTAAAGACTTTGAGAATTTCAAATACAGTCTAAACGTTTTCATTGCTATCAAGTTTCTGAATCTCTTCTTCTTTCAAAACCTTCTCTGTATCTTCTGCATCAAATTCAGACTTCTTTTTTATACTAATCTTGATAATTGTGCATCCGCCCCCCATGTATTTACATTATATTTATTATTGTCTACAGTTGTTCCCTTGGCTCCTGCAATCCTTGTTTTGAGGATTTTTCTGGTTTTCTATCCTACTCTGCTCACTCATCTCCAATGTCTTCCTATAACTGACTTATTCCTTAAAGCTTATGAATATTCAGATGTGTATCAGGAAAATAGCACAATCTCTCTTCTAATCTTGGATCTTCAGATGGCCCACAGCCTGAAGCACAACAAAGGATGAAAATCTTATATTGTTAGTGCTTTTCTTTCATAGAGTCCTTAGCACAGACGTCACTAGAGGAACACAATCCAGTTTGGTTTCCTGGGTCCTGCATCTCTAATGTTGGAATATGTAAAAGTTAGACACCCTGATGCAGCAGTAGGGCAAGTAACAGACTTGACTCTATATACAAGATCTTTGAGCTATTTTATCCATGGATAAAATTATTTAAATATAGAAATAAATAAAGATAAATGGATTCATTTATCTATGGGAAATTGAACTTACAATAGAATCTGATTAATTATTATTTCATTTTCATACAATGATTGTCTTAATGTAAAAAGCACAAAGAGTCTAAGATCCATTACTGCAGTGGCTCAATATTCTAAAAGGTCATTATAAGATTGGTTTAGCTTTAGAAAATGCATTTCCTATAGGTTGCTTATTTGATCCTAGTGAGTATTTGTGATCTGATTTCTTGGTTTCTCCATTCCACGATTTTATCATTTCACTGTGACTCCCCTTCATTCCAGCCAAGCTCAGTAAGCCCAGCTGTGTCGTGTATGATGAAAACCCCTTCCCAAGAGTTGGAAGTGGTTCAGTGAGGTTTTTTTCCCTTCCAGATACGAGAACTCAGCCCTGAAATGGTTCAGTAATGGAGTGCTCCTAGGCCTTACTAACACAGACCTCTGGGAGGGGAGTCTAATAAACATGAAAGAAAGGATCCTGCTGCAATATTATACATGCCATACAAAAGTCCTGTACTGCTATAAGTAATGACTTCCTTGTGCTTCACGCGTTAGGACTGACTGTCTATGTGCTTGAACCTGATTGTCTGGAGAAAGAAGACTACCAAAAAAAGCAGAGCCTACTACAGCACTCTGTAGTTATTTCAGGGTAGTACTGCTGTTAATAAAGTATTTGGGATGTTTCAGTGCATTACAAGGTACGTTTCTGTCTACTTTCAGAGGTCAGAGATGTTACAAGCTTTCGGCAAAGCACAGCACATTTTGAGACTTGCCCAATTGATTGGAGACAAAATGATGGCCCTTCAAAAATGACATTTTCATTAATGCATTTAAGCAATAAGCAGAATAATCAAGAAAAAAAGGTTACTTTTAAAATCAAATTAGAACAAATTGCTCTATCATGTTACAGTCTTTAAGTTACAACATAGGGTCACGGAAGATTTTTTTTAAAAAGCTTCAGAATTCCTGGATTTCTAGATTTCACGGAAAAATGAGGTGCTTTATGAACAGCTGCTTATATTCCAGACAAATGATTTTTCTCTAATGGAGTTCCTGTGTATGCACAATTTCCTCTAAACAGGCATTTTCACAGTATGTTTATCTGAATTCAGTTGTACCCTATGGGTTTTCTTACAATGTTATCAGACAACTTTTCTGTACTTTCACAAGAGACTGGTGATCTTTTCTATTACTGGCACAAAAACTTTATTTGAATTAATAATTTTGGCATAGTTAAGTTGAAAGTACAGTTTTAATATTAAGCTGCATCTCATGCTACTCTTAAGTTTTCCTGTAAATTTTTCTGCAATGAAAGAGTCAGATTACTTGGTAGAAAATTAATAAATGTTCTTCTTTTTAAATTTAAGATAATTGCTGCTAAATTTAGATTCATTAAAAACGCGCCGGTTTGCATATTACATTTTATTGTGGCATAAATAATAAATTAAGTTAGTGTTCAGTGTAAAGGAGCTGTAGATATTGACATCAGTTTTACTGAAACAGAATATGCATCCTAGTGTGGGCAACTCTCAGAGGCAATAACCCTTAGAAAATGATTTTTTTGAACTAAGCTACAAAAATTGGGAGATATATTATAACCATTGACCAACTAATGGGTTTGACAAGGAAAAATGGATTCAGTTTTTCAGTCAATTTTTCTCATTATGTTTCATTTAGTTTAACTCAGTGAAGTTCAGATTTAGAATATTGAAGTGAACAAAGGAAATATGGAAGACAATATCATCCAGGTGGGAAGCAATTATTCCACCTCTAAATGAAGGAATTCAATATATGTGATGCAAAATGGGACATTTTAGAAAGAAAAATCAGTCAGCATTTGAAAGATTTATAGAAGTTACATCAAATCAGAATTTTGTGCTAAGGCTTGACTAAGTAACTGCTGTATTTTCATTAGGATGCTGAAACTGATCAGGGAAGAAGATTTAATGAGTCATTAGTATTTTCTGTTCTTTGACATTCAGTAAGAGCTATCACAGTTTACTGTTGAATACTGATACTTCCGTGTCCTTAAGATAGACACGGTTGCTGGAATATCCTGTGAAACTCATTTTTCCTCTTTGCAAGGAGATGTAATTTTAGGAGCCATTCCAAAGAAAATACTTTTACAAAATAAAGAAATGAGGCATATACTGAGGCTGAGATCTCAGTCCTGTTGTTTCGTCCTTCTTTGCCTTTGGACCTTCTGGCAAGCAACCAAAAGCCATAAGGCAGAACACCAAGATCCTCAACTTTGGGTAATCATATTCTTCTTGCTACATCCTGATCGCCCTCCCCACTCGCCTGACCTCAAAACAGCAAGCTGCTGGGAGATAAGTGAATATGGGTGGGGATTGGCAGTGGGCATTCTCAATGCCTGCTGCTCAGTCTCCACCTCTAGAACTCCAGCCCAGTTTTGCTCCGCTCATGTCAACAGAAATCCAGCTTCCTCATAAAGAAGGGATATGGTTTGAAATTGTGTATACTGCACCATAAATAAATGCTGACAGTCCCTTTTTCCTGTGTGACTAGTGCATGCTCTGCCTATGGGTTACTCTCTTACTCTCTTACAATGTCTAGCTGCATGGCTGGGGAATTAGACTGCCTTCCAGACTAATCAAAAAGTCAGTATACTCCTACTACCTTTTAAAGGTTAACGTGCATTCAAAAAGCAGGGCTCAAAGCAGACATCTACAGAGAACCAAGGCCAATTAAGCCCACAGAATCCTCTAGGTTTCTTTTTTGCCTTTCAAAACATTAGTTCCTTGACAGGTTAAAGATTTTCCTTTTTCCCCTTTTTTCCTCATGTGTTTTTTTTTCCTCTTCATTTCTTGCCTTTTCTATTCATCCTCTGTTCCATGACCTCTAGTCACTGCGTAATTTAGTTTCTGTTCCCCTTTAACCTTTATAAAGTCACATGAACTCTGGGGCAGGTGTTCATGGCAGGATTTCTTTTTCCATGCCAAAGGCATGCAAAGGTTTCTTCCTTATTTAACAATGTGAAAAAGATGTTTTGGTTATAGAATCACAAAATGGTTTGGGTTGGAAGGGTCCTTAAAGGTCATCTAGTTCCAACCCCCTGTCATGAGAGGGTACACCTTCCACTACACCAGGTTGCTCAGGGCCCTATCCAGCCTGGCCTTGGACACTTCCAGGGATGGGGCATCCACAGTTGTTGAGTGCACTATAATATTAGAGGTGATGTCGATCCTGGACCTGTTCAGTCCAGTTACAGTAACCCTGATCTTCCTTAGGTAGGTGCTGGGAAGAATGCATACAGATGGGCAACTTCTATCTAAGGTCATACCAAGGAATTCTCCTCCCATTGAATTCAGGAGAGATGATGACTCATGAGCTGTAAGGGTCCAAAAGGGGTCAGAAGGAAAGAATAAACAATTACCCAAGAGCAAGCTGGTTCCTCTGTCCTGCTCTAAGGGTCAAGCAACCCCAAACAGCAGTAGGAAACTTGTGGTACTCTTTCTGCAGTGCTAGAAACAGCTTTCTAGTGCCTCGTGGTACTTACAAGATCTGTAAGGTATCCTTCTGACTCCTGCCAGACCAGGATGAGAAAAGAGATCAATATTCCTGCAGCATGCGCAGGCAGTGGCAGCTGCTTCTTTATCAGAACTGCTGCAGGCTGTCACTGCCCTCACATCCTCCCTTAACAGCCAACTGAGCAGTTTCTGGTGATCTGGCATCTCCACAAGTTAGCAACAGGCTTATAGGAAAAGGGGAATCTCCAGGCTTTTAGGTTGTGGGGATGGTTTCAGATCCAGACCCTGGATGCTGTCGAGGTTCCCTCAGAATATTTTTCACACAGTCCTTCATGAATTATTTAGCACACTTCAGCACCAGATTTCCTTGGCAGCCAGACAAGACAGTATAGTTGACTCCTGGAACTGTCTTACCAACAAGTAAGAAGACAGCAATGAAAATATTACCTTTGCTGTAATCAATTGCTTTAGTTGTGATGGACTACGGAGAACCAATATCCAGCAAATGACAGAGCTGTAAAATATTACCAGGGACCACCTATTCCCTCACCCTTCCCTGCCTTTCATAAGATGACATGGTACAGTTTCCCTGACTGCAGGGACTGGGGTGAAGGGCAGCAAGGCAAAATAACTATTCTGCAGGTGGGCCCAGGAGTGGCTTTCATTGCCTTACAATCCATGGATATGTCTACTTGAGTGTCTTAATTTGAATTAGGAACATGCTTTTGAGGGAAATCTCCCAATGGCCTGAGCTCTCCACATCTTGATTTTCATTGTGGAGCTGTTTGGGGTACAAGGACAGGGTGACATTTGGGTTAAACTAATCTGAAAGCTGTGATCTCTTGGAGAACACCTGATGTGCACCAACCTTTCTGGGCATCCGGTTGGCAACAGCTAGTCCAGAGTGCTCCTCAGGACGCATATAATGGGCTGTCAGGTCCTTGGCATCTAGTGTTGTGGTGTCCAGATCAATTTCTCTTGCACCACACCTCTTGCTAATTGACCCTGGCAGCTACTGCAGTACCTAGAAGCTACTGATAAGTACAGAATCCGTCTTCCCAAGTGAGATAGAGGCTGTGATAGCTGTCACATTTAGGAGAGCACATTACATAGATTAATTCCCCTAGATGGTAAAGATCATTCACTTCATCCTCTTAAATGTAATTTATATGTCTAATTTTAAAAAAAAGATAAAGTGACTGGTAACAATATATTCCCTCATCATTCTAATGCACAAATTCAAACAATATAAAATGACCAAGAACTCTAAGACAATTAATTTCTGCCCTCTTACTCTCCAAGCACCTTCCAGCATTTGCAAACAAACTGAATTCTTGTTTTGCCAGGACACCGGAGGGATGCACATCAGTGTGGGGACTGAGAAGGGACATTCAAAGTCAAGGTTCAACTCAGTCAGGCTGTTTCTACACTAGATGCCTGCTTCCCTTTGAGTACATCCGGACTTCAGACACTGAACCTTTGAATGCTGTACGAAGACATGCATCATTAGCGTTATTGACTCTTGCCTTTGCTAGAATCTCACGCAATATAGTTCACGTCACTGATTCACAACAGTTTGCATTGCCAGGAAGCTTCAATGACGTGCTTAATTAGGCAAATCCACCCTGAGCTAATCTAGAAATAGGATCTGTATAAACAGCAGAAATTTAGGTTTGTGATTAATATAGCAAATGTAATTCTGCAATGTAATTTAAGTTATATGAATGCCATATCATAAATCTTAAGTGCTTCCGAAGTCTGTAGGCTTCTTGCCAGCATTAATTTTGGTAGAAAGTAAGAAATATTTCTCTCACGTTTGATTGCTTTTCAAACTCCAGGTCTGATATACTCTCAGAAATTTGTCCTAGTCTGCAGTCTTGTGATATTCAGTAGAGCTTAAAAATAAAAATTTATGTCTATGTATAGATTGCTTACATAGGTGAAATACTTTACAAAAGAACATGAGCTATTTCAATGTTTAAAGCTTTTTGTTAAGACAAACTAAGGCAAAGTTATATTCAACTACCTTGACACTGACTTATGAAAACATATCAAATTTTAAAGATTGAAAATAGAAACTTTTTAAAATTTTTCAGTATATAATGCATACAAATGTGCACTGAAAAATATTCCCATGAAGCAGACCTCCCATATTAATCACTCAGGGAAGAACTGATTTTTCATTTCATAGAAGTATTAGATCTAGACATCTAAAGCAAAAATTCATACAAAAGTTGTTAAATCCCAAACACTTCTTAATAAAGATTACTAATGCTGTATTAGTTGTCTGATGCAGAACAGACTTGTACTCATGTCCTTTTACACAGCATGATCATGACAGAAGTTTGTGCCATCTCAGATTCATGGGATAAGACGTCAAATTATTTTATGGATATGGTCTCAATATGGGACCATGATGCATTTACCCATTGTTAGTATTTTATTTATTTATCAATCTGGAGTTTAAACTAATTGAAGGTGACAAACCCAGGAGGTGTCAGGGAGAGGCAGATCATAGAAATATAAAGTCATAGAATGATTTGGGTTGGAAGGGACCTTTGAAGATCAGGGAAGATAGAATCTTCTGCTAACTCTGGCCAGCAGTGATAAGCCAATATTTCTTGAGCTATTTTAAGATTTGAGGATGAAAAATGAAATTTCAGTGACTGTGTTTAGATATCATGGATTTAGGTTTTAAGTTATCAGCTGGATTTAGCTTCTTCAGAATTCAAAGATACAGCTGAACTTTCTCACAAGCACAAACTGTCTTCCTTAAAATTCTGGTTTTAATGAAGTAACAGGAAAACAAAAAGAAAAGGAAGAATTGAAATAGTCTCAGTAAATTACATCAAGATTGTGTGTAAAATTTAATTCCTGCCAATGACTGGCAGAGTCTACACAATGCATTCCCAGTAAAGGACCTGCTGGGGCACAGCTTCCACTGACCCAGACTGGCAGCTGTGGAGCACCTGTGGAACCCACACAGGATCTGCTGGGAATGTGTGCACACACACACAACCCTCTACACTTCTAGAAAACACAGTGGGTGAGAACATGCAGACTTGGGAGCAAGGACGTGAGTCTGTGCTCTGCAGTGTGGATGCAACCCACATTCCCCATTCTTTGATACGTGTCCAGGGAATAGGAAAGCTAACACAGTTGTAAACAGGGACCACCAGTTGTCTCACTTTCTCTAGCCTTCATATTCGCCTGTTTAGTGTTGGCTGGTGTCATCAGGAAGGGTGAGTGAATATTCATGATCAGAACCTAATAGGTATCAATTCTGCTCCTGCAGTGCCTCCAGATGAAGCAGTTCTAGGTAATGGTCAAAAGAAGCAACATAATCACTAGCTTGTTGCTAGGATTGGGCTTTTTCTTTCCTTCTTATGATTTTTAATTAGTACTTCTATCCCTGCTACTTAGCATGGAAATGATACCAAAATTCTGAAAAAACAAAGCCTTATCTCTTTGAAAAATAAAAATCATTAATCCTGCACAACTGATCCGACGAGGTGATTGCTCAGATAATACAGTACCTTCCTGCCATCTTGTGGCACTGCAGGGTTTGCAACTCCCTGTTATATTGTGTAATTTTTCTTTCAAATTAAGTTAACAGCTTTTAAATTTCAAATGTCGTCTAGTTAAACAAGACACACACATACACACACACATTCTGAGTGAAATCTTGGTCCAACTAATAGCGTGTCAAAACTCTTGTTGATTAAAAAAATTTCAAGTCTGTATTACTTGTCTTAATTTCAATGTCTTATTATGTCAAAAATGAAAACAAATTGAAACTAAATAATGTGAAACTGGGTTTCAGTTTAACAGATTAAATTACTGTTATACTGAAATAATCTGCAGTTATGTATGAAATAATACCTTGCATTTGTATTATGAATTAATCTATATTTTTCATTTGGGATGTTTTGTTGGTTTTTGAAATAGCTGCCTCCTTTTTCAAGTCTGCCTGAAGAAAAGGGAAGCTGCATCTTTTATATGACTCCAGGCAAGAGCCTGCAAGGGCTTGTTCAATGTTTACTTATTTTTCTGAAATAAAGGACCGTATGAGATTGTGCTACTGTCCGATTTCCTGCTCCTGCTTTTAGGCTGGAATCACCAACTCGATCTTTGAGCATGGATGCACCGCGAGGAATTAATATCAAAGCACAAGCCGGGAATATTGAAGCTCTTTCCCAGATGGATATCAAACTACACAGCAGTGATGGTGTGGTGAGTATAAGCCCTTCTTTTCCGTAACTGTGGTTGATCTTCTGTGTGACTATAACTTCAAGTCTTTTTTTTCCAAGTCCTGTTAATTCCTCAGGTTTTAGGTGGCAGGATATTAAAATTAGAAGTGCCAATAATAAAACTTTCATTTATGTAAGTAATACTAGCAACAGACATAATGTTGTATTAGCTTAGAGAGGTGCTTTCTAATACGTTTTGGATAGTGCTTAGCCCCCCACACACTAGCACACTGATCCCCAGGCACCCCAGTAGGGAATCTTGGCCCAGCAGCAGGCACTCAGCCCCAGAGTGGCAAAATTAAGGAGTGAAGCTCTGCAGACATCATTAGCAGCAGGCAACATGCAGCAGCCTATTTATCCCCTCTGCAAGGCTGTACTGTGCCAGTTCTTCCACAGAGGAGCTGCAGACCAACCCATGTCCATCCTGAGCATCTCGCTCGGCAGTGAGGCCTCAGCACTCAGGCCAGGACAGACCAGCAGCAGTGCCTGTGTCCTGCTGTTCTGTGCACAGGCGGGGACCATGTCACTATCTTATATCCTAGAGTGAATTGTGCTGGAAGGGACCTTAAAGATCATCCAGGTCCAACTTCCCCTGCCATGGACAGGGACACCTTCAACTAGACCAGGCCACTCAGAGCTCACTCCAGCCTGGCCTTGAACACTTCCAGGGATGGGTCATCCACAACTTCTCTGGGCAACCTGTTGCTGTGCCTCACCTCTAGAAGAAATTCTTTTTTATATTTAATCTAAATCTATCTTTTTTCAATTTAAAACCAGATAAAGAGTCCCTCCCCAGCTTTCTTGTAGGCCCCCTTTAAGTGCTGGAAGGCTGCAGTGAGGTCTCCCCAGAGCCTTCTCTTCTCCATGCTGAACAATTCCAGTTCTCTCAGCCTTTCCTCACAGGAAAGTGGCTCCATCGCTCTGAGCACTTTCATGGCCCTCCTCTGGACTCACCTCAGCAGGTCCATGTGTTTCTTACGTTGGTGTCCCCAGAGCTGGATGCAGAGTGGCAGAATCCCTTGCCTCGCCCTGCTGCCCACGCTGCTCCTGTTGCAGCCCAGGATGTGACTGATTTTCTGTGCTGCGAGCACACATTGCTGGCTCATACGTAGTTTTTCATCCATCAATACCCTCACACCTTTCTCCTCAGGGCTTCTCTCAATCCATTCATCACCCTGCTTGTATCCATTTTTGGGATTGCCCCAACACAGGTGCAGGACATTTGGCCTTGTTGAACTTCACGAGTTCTCTGCTAATGAAGAGGGTGGGCACCAGCTTATCCCTGTTCTGTGTTTATGTCTGCCAAGAGCCTAGGGCACTGAGAAACTTTGTATATAACTATTCCTGGATATAAGGCCATTCTTTAGCCTCTGCCTAGCCAAATTCAACTTGTCTCATGGCACATTATTGCTTTATCATCTCTAACAAGCCCATTTGTCCTGCTTTTTCCCCACACAGCTTTTGCTTGATGCTGAAACTGTGCGACTGCCCAAGTTGCCTGAGGGTGCAAGGGGTGGATCCGGGATTTCTCAGGGGCTCTATGAAATCTGCGTGTGTCCAGATGGAAAGCTCTACTTGTCAGTGGCCGGCGTGGGCTCCACTTGCCAAGAATACAGCCGGGTCTGCCAGTGAGGCACCCAGAAAGGCCGCACACCCCCTTGCGCATCTGAGTTTTGTATTACTGCTGAAGAGCATTACTGAAAGCATATTTTTCAGCATTTTAAAAACAAAGTACTTCAATTTAGGAAACAAATCTGCATCTACGATTCTGGAATACAGGGTGTAAGGGGAAGAAGAGCACAAATGACATTTCCACTTCAGAAGAATGACTTGAATCAAATTACATGTTTTGTCAGTAACACTTGGAAAACAGCCTTACAGAGAGTATAAAAAAATAAAACAAATATGTTTCCTTGCTGAACTATTATTCAGTCAAATGATTGTCATTGTTCATATTTTTGAGATCCATGGGTTTTTCTCTCACTACATGTAAACACTTACTGTATTAGTGGGTGAAATTAAATTGAGGGAACTACTTGAATTATTTGTAAGACAAAGCATTATTTGGAGAATTCAGAAAGTGCCAGCAAATGGTCTATGCAATTTTGTTCTTGCAATAATACAAGATAGAAAAATGCGGTATTTGTATAAGTTCTGTGTAAAGGGTGTTAATTTGCTAATAGCTTTCTATTTTAATTTGGCAACATATATGCTGATTTGCTTATTACTGAGATTCATATAAAAATAACTAATGCAAAAAGCTCCAGAAGTCATTAAGGCCTCCCTGTGTCTCAAATCCATTCACTATACAACAGAGAAATATGTTAGTATATTTTATAATAGCAATTGTTTTTTCTACTGCCTGTACTGTCATATTCATTTAAATCCTTTTTTATTTTAGGACATGCTAATTCAACAAGGCAATCTGTTGTGCCAGCTGGACTAGTAAAAAGAAAAAAAATGTATCTTCAGATTGTCTGACACAAGGAACTGCTTGGGCAGTGGGGAAAAAATTCTTTTATGCAGCCCACAGATTTCAATTAAGAGTAATATTTCATTTCCATCTGCTCCTGTTGACTGGTATTTCTGATCCTGTCAGAGTGGGACTCCATCACAAACAGAGAGAGTAAAACTGCTCTTTATTATTTTTTACATTAGGACTTTGGATACAAAATAAATGCTCACCAGAGCTGACAAACCATTTATTGGCCTTGTAAAGAAACACAGCTGCAGACCCGTTCCCCTGTACAGTGTTGCACTGAAGACAAATAAATTGTTTGCACATCTCTGGGTAGCAAGATTTGTATTTAGTAGTCTGTTGTTTAAACTTCATGGGTTTTCAGTTCCTGTGATGCTGTTTTGTATATACTTGATGATCCAGGAAGGAGCTATCACATAGTGCCTTGGTGTCTATTTACAGAAGGATTTTAACCCATAGTGTTAGTAAACCACAAATATCCACCTTTTGGAAAAAAAATTAATCATCATCCTTAAAACAGGAGAATCAGAACAAAATAATTACTAACTTTTTTAAAACTTGCTACTTCAGCTCTGGTGAACAAGGGAAGAAAACCAACACTCGGATGACATCCCAGGTACACACAAAAGGAAGAGCTGAGGAAGAGTCCCCAGTTAACATTTTCCACTATTATTGTGGTAAAGCCCAGGGCAGTCCCTGCTTCAAGGGCTGCCTTTGCAATTTCTCCAAGTCTGGTGTATAGAACTGAAACTGTAATCTCCACCCTTCAGCAGTAGGGTGGAGCCCTCAGCAATTAATGCAAACTCAAAGAGCTTCAATAGTGCAAGTAGGAAACACTTAAGGTGAGCTTAAGCGAGCGAAGCAAGGTTTCACATGTTATCTGGAGAGTGCTCCAATTGCTGTTACACTGCCTAAAGGAGAAGTAGGAAGCCACACATCTTCCATATCTGAAATTCCCTTTTCTTGGGCTTAGACTCACTCACTCCCGTCTTCAGGAGTGAGTCCAAGGCTGTTGGCCATAAGGAGAGAAATGTTTATCTCCACAACCGTATCTCTTGACTACATCTGTCTCTACAACTAAGCCCTCAGCTGAGGCACAGTAAACCTGTCTTCAGTATTCCTTTAAAGTCAGTTTAGGTGGTTCCAGCTCCATGCTCAAGATTTTACAAACCAAAATACGAGCAGACTTAGCTTATTCATTGGCTAGAAAGTATGAGTATTAAGATAAAGGTCAGCAAATACCCTTGCATGTGCCAGATACCTAAAAACTGCTGCTACAAGTAACTTGGAGAATTTTAATGTCACCAGTTCCATATAGGTGTAGTATTAACAGCAAAACTGGGACTTGAGTCCTTAATGTCAGCCATTGTTCTGACATCAAGGAACATACGCCCACTTCCATGGGGTATCAAAAAAATCATTCACCTAATCTAGTCCCTAAATGTTAGCCAGATACTACAAGATAGTTACAATCTGCTTGTTCTGCTGGCAATGGAAGCACATTATTTTAGGTTATATATTTTAAGCTTTTGTTTTGGAGGCACATTTTCAAATGTGATTTGCCAATTAATTCAGAGCAAGGGAGTGAACTGGGGCTTTCCAGGCAAGAATCACCTGACCCCTAAAGAGCTAGGAAAGTCAGGGTGCAGTCCCCTGGCTGGTAACACTACTAAGCATTATGGCAGCTCATTTAGACACTGCAATAACTACCACCTTTCTTGTGGAGATAAAACTTCTGGATGTGCTTCAGTTCACAGGTGGATTCTGAGTAGTACTGAAAACTAAAGAGATCTGCTGTACCCTCAGTGCTGCCATCACCCAAATCACCAACCTGACCCTTTTCATTGCCTAAATTTCAGTCTTCTTTTCATTATGCTACAACACTGACATCAGAAGTATTGTTGCAGTATAGAAGTTGTGCACATTTTTTAAAGCATGAATGGCAACATCTTGTCACTGAATATTTTTTTTCTTTCAGGTGTGGTTAGTAGAGAAACAAAATTTATGCTAAAATTACCAGTGTAAACAGCTGATGCTACAATCTGAATTGCCATTAATCTCAATGTAGCTCATACATTACTAAATTATCATTTCTAAAATCTCCATGTGGATGTCTATATCTTGTAATACTTCAAAATTACTGCTTCTACTTGAATCAAACTTCAGTAAATAGTTAGAGATTAACAGAAAATTATGGCACAGGGAAGTGAGAGTATGCAGTTCTCTAGTTTATTTCCAAAAGTATTATCCAAATAGAGAAGAGAAAAAAATCACTACCAACACAGTGAACTGATTTGTTTGCATATTTACTCCCTCAAAAAGAATTATTTACAGCAGTTCTTGTAATTGGTTGCAATTGTTACACAGTGGAAAAATGATAGTAAAACTTCACTGGTGATTGCCCAAACATGAGCCTTTTTGTTTCCATTTCACAGTCCTTTAGTATTTACATTTGTCTATATTTATATAGCTTTATGCAAAAAGAAATTGCAAGAATTGGGAACTGAGTTCTTGAATAAACTTTATACATTTTGAAAAGTCTGCTTCTCCTTTTGTATTCAAATGAAACACAGCTAAAATGAATGTTTTCATTTTTAAAACAAAATTATTTTTCCAAGACTAAGAATGTGAAATGCACGTTATTTAAAAATATGAACAAAAGTGTTGGTCCCAATAAAAACGTACTTCGCAGAATTTAGAAAATGCTTTACAATTAGGTTTCATTGGACATCTAGAATTCCTTTGTCTTAATCAGTAGTAGGTGAAAGGAAACAAAAAAATTATGCCAGTGCTACTGAATTAATCATCCAGAAAACAAACCAAAGAAAAGATAAACAGTTTTGATTAAAAATTCATTGACAAATCCCTTCATGTGACAAAAATGTGTCTTCTTCAAATGAAAACATTTACTTTGGCTGCCAAGTTTAATTATTTTTGAACTATTAGTTCTGCCTTTGTTCCCCAAGACCAATCCAGCCTTTCTCAAAGAGTTTAGATACAACAACAGAAAATCTCAAAGGTGGTACTACTCTCCTCTACTTTAATTGGAGAAATTACAATAGATTTAATTACAGCCTTGTTTAAAGCAACCCAAGTATACCAGTATCAAGTGACTGCAATCCTCATAGCAAGTTTTAAATCCTATTTCACAAATCATTGCAGTAACTTTGCTGATAATGATCTGAGTACAAATCTTGCAAAACTCCATTTTTTACACAATAAACCATTTATTTTTCTTCTGGTAGTCAGCTACACAAAAATCCATTTCCTTAATGAAAAAGAACAAAAAACCCTGCAAACAAACAAACAAACGGTATTTTTCTCGTCACTAATTGCTGAGACAAGTGTCCAGTGCTTTTTAGAATAGCTGTGTATGCCATTGTTTGAGAGGAAAGCTTTTAAAGCACAAGAAGATAGTAGCAAGCCTATCAAGGCTTATTCCAACTGCAGTTCCTTAGATTTAAGCTGCCCAATGTATAGTTAAATCGGCTTCCTATACCACTGACTTTTTGTTAAACTCCTCAACTGTAATCTTGGGAGACAAGACTACTGAAGCTGCTGTTCCTAGATAAACTCCTGGTATCTGTGGAAGGTAGGAGAAAGACCTGAATGAAGAGACATTGTTTCCAATGAGAACTCGTTTAAACGTGCAGAATTACTTGTTAAATGTATTTTTGTGGAACCTACATGCTAACATTTACTTCTACAGATCCTTACTACAGAATCGTCACCTCCTAACTGTTCTAAGCTTCCATACCCAACTTGGACACATTGCCAAGTCTCCCAGATGAGCCAAAAGGAAGAATCAATTAAGCATTTTATTTGTTTTTATTTTTAATCAGGAACTAAATGGCACTTACAAAATCATGTTCTATCAGAATATGGTTTCCTGGTCTCACAAAGCCTCTTTATTTAGGCTAGCTGTTACAGTGAGTTAAGCAAATAAGAAACTAAGAGACTTCCAACTGAGACACCACTCTTGCCTGTCTCTCTGCAGCCATATGTAAATTTTATTGTTAGTTTCAGTTCAGGAAGAACAGAATAAATCAGTTTTTCTGTGTCATTCAAGTTTTCTTTCTCAGCTTGGCTCAGTATTTAAAATTGCTTCAGGCCATTAGCTTCCTAAGAACTGGGACCATTTTCTTTCTCACAGTGTCAGCGTTCAACAATATATACAAAATAAACAAAATAATTGTAACAACAGTTCAGTGGTTCTGCACAGCCATTTTAACAGTTCATAATAATAATAATACTTGCAAGGCAACATAAGTTGCTTATAAAACACAGTTACACGCTTAGAAGATTTTCTTCCTCAAGAGCTCACGTAAAAACAGGAAAGTGTTCATGGTGCTCCTGTTACACTTTTGCATGCTGCCATGATACCTCATGTTTTAGCTCCATTTAAAATGAAAAGCATGAGAACTGTTTCCTTTTCAAGTATTTTGCTTACCCTGAATACTATTCATCTGACTTAATGCACGAAGCAAGAACCACAAAGGAATCTATTTTAAAAACATAGGGAATTAACTAGACTGATTTATTTCATGGCACACTGGGATTTGTGTTTTACTTACATGCGATTTATTGCAAAAAATCAGCAAAATGTACAATTTCTTTGAGAAAACTGCAAACATTTGTCATTGCAAGAAAAAAAGCACGTTTCCTTTTCAATAGTATTTTAATATTTGTACAATTATTTAGAATTAATCGAAAAAAGATTGTGTATTTACCTATATAAAAGCTTCAAATAATAGGTAAAGTTAGCCTACATTATAAAACCAAAACACATCGGACTGAAATATGTTTGCATTTTTCTTTATTACATTTATGGCACTTAATTTAATAGCAGAAATAATAATTGGGCTCAACAATCAGAAGCAGTATCATTTTTCAGACATCACATTTCTTTGAGAACAAGGCCTTTGTAATTTACCCAAAACTGAAGCAGACCTGGCTGTGATTTTTTATTTTTGTGTTACAACACTATCACAGCTGTATCAGCCCTGCAAGCTTGCTGTTGGTTTATTTTCCTTTGTATTCTGTAAGTTAAATTGCAGTTTCACTGTGCTGTCAAGTAGACAATTGTAACAGCATGCCACTGGAAAATGTTTAACATTTATGTTTCATGTGGCTGATCCAGCTAAGAAAAATCCTTCCATTTAGCATTATCCTTCCAATTTTTATTTTTTAAATTTTTTTTACAAAAGGCTAACATTAAACACACTGCATGACATTACCAAAAGTATTACCAACTATAAAAGAAAGTGTGTGAACTAATAATCAGATTTCTCAAGGGCTGTAGTGAATAACAAAATAAAACCAGCATTACATTGCAGCACCTTTAAACATGTAACAAAAAACAGTGCTCTGTGTACACCAAAAATGAGTTACTGAATTGTACTATTACCAACATTTGTGGAAAAATATATATATATGTACACACAAAAAGGCACACACACAGGGGGAAAAAAAGAAACTCAAGCATTTAGACATCTGAAAACTGAGTTTTGGTGTTCAAAAAGAAATCATAAAACACCATATAATAATGTTCTCAGATTTTATATCATCCACATGCATTTTTCATTAAACAAAAGATGAGAGGCTCTAAAAAAAAAGTAAATTAAATACTTCATTATTTTATAATAAAGTAAATGCAATCAATGCATGACATGACGTGGCATGTTAAATCAAGTATCATTATTCAGCATTAAAATAACTGTACCAGTTTACAGGTACTAAACTATTCTTTAAATGTTTACAATGTGATGCTGCAGCAAATTTATAATCAGATCCAGCTGATAAGAGTATTACTATGAGTGACATGAACGTCCACAGAACACGAAAGAATACAGATATGCTTTGGAGCAATACCTCCAAAGTTAGTTTAACTTCCACCCCATCTCCCATTTCACTGTATGTCCAGTCTTAAGATTAGTACATTGAAAACTGACATTACCCTTTCAGAAACATTACATTAAATGAAATAAATCTAATAAGGAGTTATAATTACAGGCTTCATCTAACAGAAAGCTAAGCTTTGGTTATATAAAGTGCAGTTCAATAATATGCCAATTAATCACAATGTTGTGCATACATCTAATTTTTGCAGCTCAATTTCCTTGCAAATTCTAAAAAATATTCAGGTTTTACCGTTTGCAGGCTCAGTTAAGAAAAAAATCCCATTTAAGTAAATTTCAGTTCCAATTACCTTGGTACCATCCACCTTTGTGCACTACACTTCTAAACTGCTTGGCACCATGTAACCTCTTGGACTTTCCATAAACTGCCCAATTGCATTTGTATCCCGTCACATGAAACACCTGAACTCTTGACAAAACAGTCCCCTAACCTCTTCAAATCATTTATACTTTTTGTTGTATGAAGTTTTCAAGTTTTATTATGATACAAGCAGTACATTCCATCACTCTCATAGCAACTTCTGAAGTAAACCTATCATTGGGAATCTGTGGAAAAGGAAGCAAGTCAGGATACCTAGTTTTTAAGCTATCTACTCCATAAGCCTCCAATGTCTGAACGTCATTTGAAAGTCCTTCAAGTTGCTGACTGTACTCCTCTATTTTTTGTGCAAGGGCTGCTGGTTTTACGTCTTTGTCTGACTTGCCCTTCACAGCATAGTCAGCTGCAATCAAGGCTAGTTTAGTAGAAAGGTAGCATTTAAAGCACACCCATTCATTGGCATTTTTATGAAGGTCATTTCGTGCAGCTGAAAAGTTGGCTCGGGCCTGCCTAAGCCATCGACGAGCCTCCACAGGATTGCCAACGGACCTGAATGTAGGTGGGACGAAAAAGCGCTGGGAATACGACGGCCCCGTGGAAGAGGGACACTTTTCTTTATACTGTTGCCTTTCAGACTTGTGGCTTGTTGCTTCCTGGTTCCATGAAGTGTAAAATCTCTGAAATGAAAATTTATCTGACTGAAATCGAGAAGCAGAGGATGAAAATGGCCTTCTTGAGGCTCTGTCCATATTTTGATCCATAAAGGCCTGTTTTTCCATCCTGTTAATCTCATTCTGTAAATGTTTGAAAACCTCATTAGCTATGTCAAGATTCTCTGCATTTTTATCTGGATGCCATTTAAGATACAGCCTCCTAATAATCTTTTTTCTTTCAGATTCTGGAAGCTTCCAAGCCTGTTCAATCACAGATGTCACTTCTCTTAATATTTCTGGCAAGGAGTTTGACTTCATCTTTTTTGGAGAGTGGTGTTTTGAGGACATTGTTTTGTGGCTCTCTCTACCAGTGAAGATAGGTGGAATTGCCCTCGGTCCATGTGCTGGAAATTCTGTAGGACTGGTTGGGGTAGAAGGTGTGCTATCCCTGCCTTGAGAACTTTCCTCCGGTCTGGAAAATTTGTACAAGTCAAGGGAGCTCACTATTTTATATTCACTATATCCAATATCAATCTGGTAAATCTTCCCTAGAAAACTGGGGCTTTCATCATCTTCCCTTTCTACTTCTTGCACAATGATTGCATAGGTATAAGTAGGCTGATATGATCCATATATATCACCGCCTTCAGAATCAACAAGGTAACCAACATATTCACCAGGATAAAATACATTCATTGGATCCATAAGAAGTGTATAGTGAATTTCAGCTGGTATAGGAGTGCCAGGTGTCGGTAGTTCAAGTTTTGATGGCTCAGAAGAGTCATACTTCACTCCTAAACTGTCAAGCTTCTCACTGATCCGATAAATATCGTTACAACCCAGCATGGCAATTAAATATGAGGTATCAGAAATGAGGTTGTCAGTTGCTGATTTTAAGGTCATGGCTAATGCTAAGAGGAAATTTATGTCCTTGCTGTCAGAATGCTGTATGTAGAGCAGTATGACTGCGTTTCCATATCTCTTCAAGAAAGCAAATGTTTCACTTTTGCTGTGGGGAATAGGAGCAAACCCTTTAACTCTTAATGTTGTTTGCAACTTCTCAAAACAGGAAACTTTCAAACCTTCTCGCAAAGCTTTACAAAGTCTTATTGCTTTTTCCTCATTAGCCAGAAAAGCATTGTCATTTTCATGCTTCATAATCCTAATGAGTCCTGTGATGAATTGCTCTGAAGACAACAGTAACTGCAACCTTCCCTGCAAAGAACATAACGCTCCAAACTGGCAAATTTTGGGAGACTCCTCATCTAGCTGTTCTTCAAGAATACTGCTGAGTAAGCGAGGCCTCAGTTTCTGAGGGAATAACATTATCAATTTAGTGTGAAAGCCGTGGTCTTTGCCTAAGTAGCACTGGCTAAGATCAACAAGCATCTGCACACCAATGTTACCTTGGATTCTGCTTTTGTAGTGGGGTGCATCATCAAAAACTAAGATACTAGACTTTACCAACCTACCGTCTTGACTGGGAAGGTAAAGGGCAAAATCTCTCATATTCTCAAGGTCATTCCTAACCTTTACAGAATCATTCTGAAGACTTTTGAACAGGCCTGAAACTACTCTTTTAACTGTGCGCATTTCATTAGGATCCAACTGCTTTCCTTCCGAGCTCTTATATATGCGACCTAGAACTTCAACATACTGCTTTGTTGAAATAATGTCTTCAGTACCCAAATGTTTAAATAACTGATGGAAAGTACCAAGTTCTAAAGGAAGTTTGTAAAGATAAGGTTTAAAATCAGATTCATACTCAAGGTTTATTACCACTTCTTCAGGCTTTAGGAGCTTCCAACCTTCTTCCACCATTACAAAAGAAACTCCTCGAAGCTGAAAGCGGAATTCCCTCTTCTCTGTACTTAGAAACTCATAAATGCTTCTTAGGACCTTGGCCCTAGTTTTCACCATGTCCTCATCCAAAGTTGTTATATTGCATATGTTCCTGCAGTTATTGATAACTTTGTCCAGAGGAGGGTCCAAATTAACATTCAGCATGGTTAAAACTTGCTCAAGCTGTTCTTGCGCACCAAGACTACTCCCCTCTTGCTCTTTGATGCTTAAAGGTGTTGCTTTCTCAGGAAGAATGGGACATGATGTCCAAAGCAACTGCAACACATCCGTCTGCTTGAATTTAGGATTCACCTGTGCCCCATTGAATCGTATAAGAGGAAGTGTCCCATTAACTTCTTGATACTGAGGATGAAATCTCACAAATTCTGCTGGAGCTCGTTCAGGGCACAGAAAAGGAATTAAAGACAATTCTTTCAGAAAATTTCCTGAAAAAAGGTCAGTTCTTTCTTGAAATATATGATGGAGTAGAACATCGACAGTATTCTGCAGTGTTTCTTTAGACCAGTTTTCTGTATTTGCTCGCATGCTGATTTCCTTAGCAAACTGCAGTAACTGCTGCTGTGAAATGATGAATTTCAATCCAATATGTCGTAGAAAAGTTACCCACGATGGAAGGAATGCAGCTTGATTTTTTGGTTTTGTAAGTTGCTCTAGCTTCTTAAAAAACTCTTGAGGTATAAAGAATTTTTCAGGAAGCATAACTTCAAAGACTTTTACAGTCCTGTCATAAAAGTACTTTGCAGGTTTTAACCTATTGCTTGCGTCATGAATGATCAAAATGCTTTCAAGCTTTTCAAACAGTTGTTCCTTCATTTCTGAAGTTTCTTCAATGCTAGTTAGCCTATTCTTTAAGTAGATCAAATGTTCTAATTTTGCATCATAAGACAGACTTTCAATTTTTGGTAAAAGATGTTTCAAGTACACTTCAAGATCATCTACAGAGACACAGCCAAGCATAGTGTATAAATCTTTCAAATGAACCTTCTCCTCAAGAAAAGCTGATGAAGTGGACTGTGTCCATCTGTCTACTTCTACTGATGGGATGCTTTTTGTGAGGACATAACATGTCCCATATTTTGCAATGCTGATGTATCGGCCACTGATTGATTTGTAACATGGAAGAGACTTTAAAATTTTAATGTCATCCTGAGATGTCAAATGACATAAGTTGCAATTGAAGTACATTAGGAGAGCCTCAAAGTCGCTTTCTGCTAACTTTTCAGTCTTAAAAGTTGATGTCTGTACCATATATTGTATGGCTTTCAGAATGCTTGAGGGATTATCTATGTTTGCTGTACGTCCCGACAACAAAGGCACTAGAGCACTGTCTTTGGAGCAGATTTTGTTCAATGCCAGCTGAATACAGCCTGTTTTCATTAAAGCGTGGAAGACTTTATCACTCTGAGCATTTGGAAAGACAGCTATATGCATAATGCTGAGTGGCAGCAAAACATCACACTCTGGCACAACAAGATGACTGGCTGAGACAGTAAACTTTACACCTGGGAGCAAAGTCCAGTCCTTCAAAGTTTCAATAACACCATCGAATTTTGCTTGTGTATCTTCTTGCTCTTCCTTAATATTTAGAGACTCACTGATAAAATGCCAGGCACTTTTAAGCCAAGATTCACTTGCAAAATTTTCCTTCCATTTCACACAATTTCTAGTTTTATATTCTCTAGGTAGCACAGATGATAACAATTCAGCAAAACTTCTGATATCAAAGACTTTTGCTACTTCACTGCTGAGAAGAATATTGCTGTATCTCAAATACAATGTGTTCATAAAGAGGTCCTTGCGAGACGGAATCAGTTCATGGTATGTTGTCAAGAACTTCGGTCGCTTTGAATCAAAAACTTGCAAAACATTGTCAAGAGTAATAAGGAGTGGCAAACCCTCAATTTGAATTTCATTTTCTTCTGCATCTTTGAAACAGTAGTCAACCAGGAGTTTGAGGCTATGGAAGAGTTTCAAATTTGTCTGCTGAAGACGACAGGGTAACTTTCCAATGTGGCAATTAGAGTCTGGAAAAGAAAATGTCATCAAAAACAATCGGACATCAGCAGGTGTCACATAGGTGACAGGAATATCTGCATCTACCAAACAGTGGTAGAGATTTGCAGTCTCATCACAGTTATACACCAAATTAAATCCAATTTCTAAGAGCAAATGCTTTAGTCTGTAAACATTTTCGGCCACTGTCTTCCGTGTTGTGATGTTGTATTCTGTATTTTTGAGGTGCTGCAATTCATCTTGTAGCAAATTGTCAAAGAATGGTCTGCCTTTGTTCACAGTAGACATGTTAACCCATGTGATGATAACAGCCGAATGCAAATCAGAACCATCAACATTTGGAGCTCTCATAACAGGTAGAAGACGCTTCAAATCTTCATAAATGCAACTGTAAACTGCTTTCACTAAGCAATACCAATCTGGCTGAATATCAAGTCTATTAACTGGAAAAAAGGATAAAAACTTTTTTAAAGTATCTTTCACAGCATGAATAGGTGTGTTTTGCAGCACTGACACCGTTGGGTCAGTGCCTGGAAAATACCTCTTCTTCAGCTGAATCAGCAGTTCAACGTAGGCTGGTGCTATCAGCGCTGTCATTAGACTACTATTCCAGTCACTTCTCACTCCAACACCATTGTCATCACGCCACAGATTTCTTCTTGCAGAGTCCAGAGCAAAGTGTCCATTCACATGGAAAGGCAATCCAGTTTCCAATGATAAGGGTAAGAAACAGAACGCTCTGTGGGGTTTTTTGTAATTATGAGTAATGCAAGCTGCTACTCCACCACGAGGGAAAAGAGTTATGTCCTCATTCTTGTGGGCTGAAACCACACTTTTCGATACCTTTTCCATGGCAGAAAAGCCTGACCTGTTACAAATTAACCAAGTTGTGAGATTTCCTTCAGAGTCTTCAGTATCCATTGTGTAAGTAATCTGCTGTACAGGTATTTCACTTAGCTGCTTCTTTTTAGTTACACTGTCAATCACAGATGCATGGAATTGCTTTCGTTTCAGTCTGTCTCCATCAGTGATTTTGCCTTGTACAGAATACAGGACATTCAGTGCTCCTGTTGTTTTTTCTATCTCACAAATAGAAATTTTTTCCATATGGTTCAAAAACATTAGGAGTTCTGCTCCATCTGTACGCAGCTTATCCAAAAGATTTTGGACCATTCTGTCTGAGCACGGAACTGATGAAATTTCTGATACTTTTGCCATTTCTCCATTTCGAAGAGGAAACCTAAACATGGTACAATTGTCCAGTTTAAAGTGATCTCCTAAGTAGAGGTCCAGTACATCTGAGAACTGTGTTCTGAAATCTGCATCTAAATCTCTAAACATGCGGCCGGGACTTGTTGATGTTGAACCTGGTGCGTATCTTGCATGAGGATCAAAAATGCAAAGTATATCATTGCCAGACAGAAAAGAAGGGCAATCAGTAATGTGATAAACAGAATTGAAACCTATACCATATTGTCCAGTTTTACAGGGATTTCCTACTTTTGTACCTTTTCCAAGGTTCTGGATTCCCCGAATATCATCTTCTGTAAAAGGTTGATTGTTGTAAACACACAGTGCTGGTCCTTGAAGTGGTGCCCATTTCTCATCAAATATTCTATCGGCTGGATGCTGTCTAGGATCAAACACAAAACAGATCTCCGTAGCTTTTGCATCATCTGCATTCTGAAGGAGCTCTTTCAGCATTTCTTTTTCTGAAGGGTAAGCATTCAGAATGCTTTTAATTCTACTAGTCAATTTTTCTTTCTGGCCAAATTCTGTTCCAAGGGTAGTAAAACAGATATTTGATGCATATCTTTCTAAAGCTTTATGGCGCTTTGGTATTGCTCCAAGCTTCACTGCAACTTCTCTTGGAATATCGCCATGACAGTATTTCACAGTTGTGTCTTTAACTTTAATCCATGGACAGTCATTGTAACACAAAGATTTTGCAGGCAGAAGTGCAAGACGAGTATCTGGCAATAAAATCTCACCATACTTTTTCTCACAAAAGTCCTGCTTCTTCTCTCTAATGAGGCCCCATATTCCTTCACTAATTATTCTCCTGCAGAGCTGAAAGTTGTCTTCTGTTAGTTGTTTGGTCCCTCTTTCCTGATTTATTAATTCCAGAACTACAGCAAAGTCTTCAACTGTGAAAGCCTGTCTTACACCCACACTTTCAAACAGCTCACGGAAACTATTTTTATATTTGTTAGGCAACTGATAGAGATAGGGTGCTGCTTCAAAATTCAAATGAAAAGACACTTTTGATGGATCAGCGTACACATTCTCAACCAAAATAAAACTACAGTTTGTTAGCTGTTCAATTATCATGGCTTTTGTTGATTCACTGTCTAACATTGCTTCATGCAGGTATTTGTAACAAGCATTAGTGATATTTTCTTGATACAATGTGATTCCATCAAACGACTTTGCAACTTCTTCTAACTGATTTATGACTAAATTAACAGCTGGTTTCTTCAGTAAACCCAAAAATTCTTTGACAGCTAATGACAAAGTTCCACAACCTTTAAAAGAGTGGGAATTTTCATTAAGAATTGGTTGTGTGAGGCAAACTATATCTTGATGATCAGCAGTGTAAAGATCATTTGCTGAAAACATCGCTTCAGGCTGAAAATCACTGCCTTTCCAGTGCAGTGAGAAGCCTGCTGGTTTGCTAAGGAAAGGAAGGAAAGGAATGTTTTGACATTTTGCAGCAAATTCTTTAGCTCTAGGATCTCTAGATTTTAGTTTTTCATCAATAAGACTCAATATAATACTGCTCCTGAGACAAGCTGCAGCATGATCAGTCTTGTTAATTTCAGCTACTGACTCTGCACGTTCTATCAGATCTTCCCATAAAATATCATCTTTAGCCATTCCCAACTGAACAAGTTTAACCAAAATAACAGGGTTAAGATAATCCTGAGTGGTACCATAAGGAAATCTTCCATCCTCAGCATCATACAACTTTGCAACTCTTCCTTCAGGATGGATCAGTCTTGATGGTGTAACTAATGAATGTCCATCCAATGAACAGGGAATACATGGAGTAGCACGAAGAATTCCTGAGAACTCCTCAACTTTTTCATTGAGAACATAACGCATCAAAGGATCACGCAGTTCCGCATCAATCTCCTGAACATTAGGGAAAAATACCTCAGAAAAGAACTGTTTCTCAGAGAACGTGTTCTCCAATAATATGTATTTGCATCCCGCTTCTTCAAATCCTGTCTTTACCCAGGATGGGAGATCTACAGCACACAGATTTTTGGAACCAGTTTTTTTAAGGTACTTCTGAAAGATCTTGAAGGCTGACGGCCCAACATCTGGCCGTTTCAGTATGGAGTCATCTAAAAACCTTACATTCTTCATGGAAACCCAGGATGAGCCATCAGAAAACACTTTGATCCCTTCTTTGCTTTTCATATGAGCTATATCCTCATAAAACCCTTGACAAATAACAGAAAAATCGTCGTGAACTGAATCAGGATCTGGCCACACTGCAGAGTAACTGTAGTCAACTAGCTCACCATTGATTGCCATGTCACGTAAAACACAAAGGGCTTCGATGTAGGCTTTCACAATAACATGCCTCATGAATACTGTATTCCATCTTCCTTTTGTGTCTGTTTTCCAGATCTCTTTCCGATTTGAAGTAACTGCAAAGCAGCCATTTATGTGAAGAGGTAAGCCTGTTTTTATTCGCAGAGGTAAATAGCAGAATACTTCACCTATGTTGTTGCAATTAGGTTTCACAATCCACTTCTGATCCTGGGTTTCAGACAGCAACACTCCTACACCACCACAGGGAACTAGGCCTAGTCTTCGTCCACTTTCATGCAAAGAAAATTTCAAAGCATCTCCAATGTCCATGCATGAACATATAAGCCACGTTGTTGAATCTACTGTTTTCTGTGGCAATTCATCACCTGATCTTTTCATCTGTCCTGATTTAGCCATTTCAAAGAAAGCAGCTGGATCATCTTCGGTACCTCTGAAAAGTGGAGACTGTAAATCAGCAATCCGCCTAAACACATGGTGAAATTCTTCTACTACTATCTGTAGGATACACGACGACTTTGGTGTTTCAGTGGGAAGCTTTTTAGTACTGCTGCTGCAGGCCTTCATGAGTTTAGCTGCTTCCTTTAAAACACTTACATTTGGTGCAGTCAAGGCTTTGGAGGAACAGAGATTTTTTCTGATAGTGACAACATCTTGTGCCACGCCGGGATCATCTGCTTCAATTTTCAAGTATTTCAAAACCATTGAATTTACACTCTGAGCAAATATTATCAGTCTATGACCGCAAATGCTAAATTCATCCACAAGAGAGTAAATGTCTGCTGTATTGTAAGATGCACTGCTGACTTCACTCACTTTAGCTTCCTGCTGAGTCCTAAAGGACAGCCTGAAAAGTGTTCCTTTGTAGCTGTAGGGAGATTCTACTGTCAGTGGCAGCTGGCAACCAAAAACTCCTATGAACGGCTTAAACTGATTTGGAAATTTTCGCAGTCTCTTCTGTTGTTTACTCCAGTTGATTTTGATGCCAGGGTTAGATTTATCTCTGATATGCTTACTTATATGGTTGACATTTGGATCAAACATAATCATGAACTCCCGGCTCAAAATAATAGGAACATCAGTGATATGATAAACAGAATTGAATCCCAGTCCAAATTTTCCTACTTTGTCAACTTCACTCCTTTTTAGAGACTCTCCTAATCGAGTTATATTTAGGAAATCAGAGTCAGAAAACTCAGAATTATTGAAGGACCACAAAGCTGGACCATGACATGCTGCCATTCCTGGATCAAGAAGGTTCTCCCTTATATCCATATTTCTTCTCATGTCAATCAGGAAATTACATTCCGTTGCATTAGCATCATCAGCATTTTGAAGAAGCTCCTTAAAGATATCTGAAATGGAAGGGTATTCTTCCAATATGTTTTTAATTCTCACAGTCAGAGGCTCTCTTTGCCCAGATTGCTCAAATCCCATATTTTCTGGATTAATCAGTCTGGTGCTAAGGCATGGGACGTTTAACCACTCAGCAGTTTTCATTGGTATGTCTTCGTGCACCAAAATTATGGGTTCAACAGAATCCTCAAGCAAATCATTTAAATCATCAACTTTGATGTCACAGTAACAGCACTCATGAATTGGCTTCATTGCAAGTTTGTAAGGAAGTTTGCCACTGTACAGCGGCATGGGCGTATGCAGACTCGCAGGGATCTGATTGCTGTACAGCCACCTTATGATGCTCAACATAATGTGAAGGCTTTGCTTACTCTCTTCTTCCGAGAGAGACTGCTCACTCTTCAGATATATCTTCTGAATGACCATAGACACGTGGTCTGGTGTTAACTCCTCAATTGAACCACAACATTTAAACAACTGGTGAAACTTTGCCATAGTTTTTGGCACATAATGCAGATAAGGCTGGAGATCAAGATCAGGAACTGACTTTATTACTGCTTGTGTGAGGGAACAAAACGTTTTACCTGTCCAAACCCAGGGAAATTTCAGGGCTTTAAAAGCTTCTTTGCCTTCTTCTAGGTGATCATGCATAAATCCATAAATCTCCAGTAGGATATGCTGAAATTGATAGTAGTCTTCATCACTGAAGGTTTTAGAACTATGCCAATCAACTACCACCTTGAAATGTTTCAAGACTGCTTTTATGCTGGGCTTGGTGGGGATGCCAAGTGCTTTTTCGATATCCGACAGTACATTTTCCACAAGAGGAACTGAGGAACCAACTAAAATTGCATGTGATATATCACACATTTCTGGTGGTGAACACAGATTACACTGATCTCCTTTCCAAACTAAGGACCCTGGATAATTTGGAGGCCTTTCCTTACTTGCAGGAATCCATTTTATCTTTTTCATCACAGCTTTTGTTTCAGATGAGTGAAGCAGCGTCTGGTTTTTGTTCAAAATTGTCAAGAGAGTTCTAGCTTTTCTTAACAGCAAATCATGATTGGTATTAGAGTCAGCATGCAAACTTTCAATTTTTTTTGCCACTCTCAAGATATCAGTTTCCTTAAGATTAGCTTCATTTTTTAAGCCTATTTGTCTCAGTGAATGAAGAATATCTGAGGATGTAAAAATAACAGGGGGAAAGCAACTTTCCTCTTCAGCATAAAACAAATGTTGCAGAAGTTCTACCTCAGGATCAAAGAGTTCATTTGCTGACATTATCTTTTCTGGTGAAATCTTAATAAACTTTAGTGGTGTCAGCCAATCTATCACATCTGTATTCTCATTTTTCAGAAAAGTCAGATTTTCAAGAACCCATTGCATTATCTGTGCTGTTTCATCATATGAATAAAAATCACTTCTTATGTCTTCTATAACAAACTTCAAGCAGTCTGTGCTCTTCAGCTGTTCTATTTTCAGCAGATTAGCTAAGCGAATAGTTGCTTCATCACTGCTGTCAATTATTGGAACAGAAAATCTTAGACCAGGAGGAATTTTGGCAGTGTGGTGTAATACCTTACTACCTTTTAGCCCAGTAAAAACGGGGACACTTTCATCAGATGATTTTTCAATTTTTTTAAATATTACCAATTCCTGAATAATTCGCTTCTCTTTTTCATTTGCATCTGTTAAACTAGCTAAGAATGCCCTAAGAGCATCTTTATGTGTAGATGGGAATGATGCAATCTGATTGCATAGTTTCTGTAAGGACATTTTTTCCATTATTTGTAAAACAGCACTTGGCAATGGTGGATGCACGTATTTTTTTATAAGTGGATGTTGGATAGAAATATCCAGTTTCTTAAGTACAACTCCACCAATTTTCTGAATAATATCAGCTAAATATTCTGGGAGCTGAGTCTCAGATTCGTCTTCCAGAATGATAGGTGATGGATTCCTAAATCTAACCAGTTCCACTGATGTTTCATTTTCCTCCAGCAGTGTCTTGGGGATAAGCGGCATTTCATCAAACACACTCAAGTCATCAGAAAAATGTATATAGAGATTTTTCCAGACCATCTTCAGCCAGGAAACTGACGGGTGCTTTTTCTCTTCCAAGCCTGGATACCACTGTACGACCACGTCTCTCCCGGGCCACACGCTGTTCATAACCTCTTTAATGAGCCTGGCAAACCTTTCTGGGTTCAGGAGCTGCAGCTGAGTGCATGGCCTCCCTGAAATTACAACAAAAGCAAAAAGCTGTGAAAATCACAGAGCAGAGTAACTTATCAAATGGCTTCAGGGGACAAAGAAAAAGGAAAACAAGAAAAAAAAGTTCAATCTGTGCCCTGTCTTTTTGTGGAAAAAAAAAAGTTTGTTAAACAGGACTGCAGATACCAGATTCCTTTGCTTTCAGGAGTTAATTAAAAGCAAATGCATTCCATATTAGTACAAAAAATAAAAACAATTTGAAAATTATCAGTATGTTATTACATTTGTTAGTTTAACACAAAAGTTCTCAGGCATACATAACAACTAGAGATTTAGAACTAAACTACAAACATATTTTTTGTTTAGTTGATTCTTTACCCTACTTATTTGCCTAGTGGTAAATAAAAATCTAATCCATTACTTGTCTATAATTGCAAGTGTTCAAATAGATTTGAAAGATTATTTATTAGATATAACAAAGTGCCTCAGGTTCAGGTGATCATAACTAAAACTGACAAGAAATTAGACTCAGTTGTGCTCAGGAAGTGCTGAAACTAAGTCTATATGCTTTTATTCTTATTATCAAAGTTTTCACTAAAATAAATATGTCTTTACACTCATGTCTTAATTATCATTAGGACAGTTTATATTTATAAACTACAGAACTTCTGGGGGCAAAATATCATAGAATATAAAAATACCACTACCTCCCAACACATCAAAACCAATGACAGAAGTGGAAGCAAGACATCCATTTGAATTTCTTATCTTGCATCATGCATCTAGATAACATTGCCATTTTCTTGAAGGCAACAGTTCAATTAAAGATTAAGAGTACTTATAGACATCCTTCAGAAAAAAATCTTTTTTCTTTCACTTCATGCCTATAGCGCTATGGATTGTGTTAGCTCTGCTGAACAGAAAACAGGTAAACACATCAGCTTTGTGAAAGTGAGGAAAACTTGCAGAAGGGACCCAGGAAAATAAGAATCTACTTAAAAGCTAATCTTAAATCCCTTTTTTTATTCAAGAACAGAAGTTTAAAATACTGTTTTTAAAACTATATATGTGATCTTTAATTTCTTGAAATCTTCCTGCATCTAAAATTATTAAAATACAGAAATAAACCAATGAAAATGTTGATAGTTTCCATGTAACATTATTAGAATGTTTTCTTCATCAATATGCATTTTCCCCTCAGCTGTATTTAGAAATCTTTTCATAATTATCTTAGGTTGCTATATCTTGGCAGCTCTATTTGGCAAGGTTTTTTACAAGAAAGCTGGGGTAATGAGAATAGGTAATGATCAAATTCACACAAATATCAAGCTTCAATCCAAACCAGTACATCTTCAATTAACAACCATACCTGAAAATCCCCAGAGAAGCTGTTGGGCTAGAATATAATCAAATCCATTTTTAGAAAACATCCTGTGAGCTACACATTAATACACTCAGTGTAGAAACAGTTACTAACTAGACAAATACAGTTCACATTTTAGGAGATTAAAAGTAAGATCTGTTTGTCTTTGAACAACACAATAAAAACAACTGCATCCCATCTCAAAGAAATAATACATGAAAATTTCTATTTCTGCAACTGTATCAGAAATCTCTGATGTAATTTTTACAGCTATATAAATAAAATTCTTGAGAGATTAAGATTTCTAAACTTGTCAAGCCCCCCNNNNGTTTTTAAACTTGTCAAGCCCCCCCCCCCCCAATACTTACTATGTATAGCAACATACAACTTTTATGGTAGTGCAGTTGTACTTTAGAATTATGCAGAATCATAGAATGAAGAATAATTTAGGAGGTAGAATGAAGAGAAAAGTAGGACACTTGAATCTTGTAAAGGACTATCTAATAGTATTTAAGAATTTCTAGAATATTTAGAAGAATACTCGTCGTATTTATTTACAAAAATGTTATTCTAATGAATGAGAGGCACACTACCAAGAACAAATCCCTAGAAAAATATCATCCAAAGAATCTGCAGAAGAAAAGAGAGACAAAAGCAAGACCTTAAATGTGACCTAAAATCTTCCCAGTAACTAGAAAATCTAGAAAGCCCTCATTGCAACTCTGAGACCAAGCCTGGGGGGAAGGAATGTCCTAGAACTCAGCAAGGGACTGGTTTAATAACATAGAAGGGTTTTTTTCATTTCTGTCACCTCTGCTTTTTTAGGATGTATTCAAGCATATACTGGTTTTTGTTTTGGTTGTTTTGCTTTGTTTTTTAATTTAAGCCTGCTTTTAGACTGCTTTGTGACATTCACTTGGAGGAAATAGTCTAGGAAAGTACATCTCAAAAGTCAATTCAAGGTTTCATCACATAGAACAGGCATTTTTCAGTACTAACATTGCTGTCTTATATAAAATCTTCATCTAATCTCACTGTGGTTGTCTCAATACCTATATATCTCTGTTCTTTAAAAGTTACTATTAAACAGTAGCTCCTTATGGTTCTATCCTGGATCACAAATATTCCCTGTTTGGATACACAATTTGAGGTAGTCATTACTTTCAACACTTTACATTCTGTTTAAAAACAGTACTGAGGAAAATTAGCAGTAGGGAAAAAAAATTAAACCAAGCATATTCTACTGCATTAATACACAACATCCATCATCTAATATGCTGATAGGACTTTGAAAGTTCTGCTTTTTAAAATAAAGGTTTGCTTTATAATAATTTCAAACTTGATGTCCTTCATATTCAGTTAAAGTCACAGATTTCGTATTTTCTATATATTTTTTAATATTTACGTGTTTTACTCTATGCAAAAAGTCACTCAATTCTTGTAATTTTTTCATAGATGCTTTGCCATACTTTAAAAATTTATCATCTTGCCTCAGAATTACCTTATTTTTCTGTTGGTTTTGAAAATGAAGGAATGATCAAAACATGGAGAAAGGACGAGCTTTAGAACTCAACAAAAAGAATAATAAAGAGAACATTTAAAGGATTGAAGGGGAAAAAAGGTCAGAACACAGAAGAAATAGAGACTGAATGACTGAAGATCGTGATAAAGAATATAAAGAAAAGCAAATCAAGACCATGAATTATAGTATTCTACGTCCAGTTCTAACATCTTCAGTCTAAAAAAGAACTCTGATGAATCAAGTCTTTAAAAAAAAAAAACAGAAACAAGAATGCTTTCCTGAAAATTTTCTACATTTTCTAGACAGTGAAGAACAGCTTATTTTTAAATAGTATTACTATATGGTGAGCTAACAAGTGAATTGGTTTGTGAATTTTGTTTTCGTGAAGATAATTCTGAGATTCAGGCTTCAAATTTACCAATCAAATGGTAAACACAAGGGTGGAAATGTAAGTGCAAACAAACAGTGAGAAGAATAAATGCCAAAAAAATTAATTGTGAAGACAGTTAAACATAAAGGCATCTTATCTATAGATGCAACAAACTCCTTCACTAAGCCTCTTGATCATGATTGGGAGTATTTCAGTAGGTCCACATTGACATAACCATAAACTATGAATTAAGACTCAGGAAACACATGAGTGAAATTACATGATCTACAGTATGCTTGAGGCTAGACACTTAAACTGATTTAATCTAGTTTAAAACAAATGTACTGAAGTGATCACTTGCAATTGTGAGATAAGAGATGATCCACAATACCAAAACCATGACACAGCTATTGCATATGCAAATAGTATAAATACAAAACAGAATTAAGACTGTGTTAGGTGGAAGAATACTATTTGAATAAAATTCTTCATCCTTGAATACATTTTACGAAATGAGTATCTATTATTTTATCACAACTTTTCCTCCTTCTTCCTTTGCCTTTTTGTTCATTTATAATTTCATTTGTGTCACGTCCAATTCAAAAAAGTCTATCATATCTTAATGGTTTTTTAGATGACCGTCTTATTCATGGGAACTCAAGTTCAAGAGACCTTACTTAGGTTTAGAGCTAGTCTGTTTGAACCATTAGAAGTTGGTTTTACTATAAGAGAATACAAAAGACACATTACCTCGGCTTTTGGCAGCTTCTTTCAAAGCAGCAAGAACCTCAGGCTTCAGGTCATCAGAGAGTAACTTTCCTTCCAGGCCAGGAAAGAGTGATCTAGCACACCATGAAAAAAAAAAGAAAAAAAAAAAGGCCCCCACACTTTAGCAGTTTAGCAAAGCATCATTTATTCATGTTACTGCACAGACATTACCAGCATGGTAATCATCATGGTAGAAACAGTAGCATGCAAAGCAACCACATACATATGCAGAATAGGGCTTTCAGTGGGCATTTTCTGACAAAGGAAAAAGTCATACATTTAGAAGCAGAGAGTCGTAAGAAAGTAATTTTTCCAACTACTCTTCTTCTCAAAGCAGATCTAAGCAAGTTTTCTTTTGACAGAAAAACTGGGATCAAAAAACTATTTTCACCTATTTGTATTGTGACAAAAAAAAGTTAAAATAGCACCTACCATTCTATGTCTCTTAGAATTCTGTTTGAAAAGTGCACAAAAAATACAACACAATTCTAGAATGTCACACAGATCTGTGGATTTGAAAAGATTTGCAGATTTCAGAAGATCTGCGGTCAAGAGTTAAAATTATTGTGCCAAGAGTCAGTCTCATCCTGCCCTTCTCTTACTTTAACACTTAAAACTAAATCGGTTTTCAGGGCTTTGGTCTTCGTGAAATCAAAAATAAATATCCAGTTTAATTCTGATCGCAGGTATGTTCATTAGACATAAACAAACACAGAATCTTGTTCTTCCATAGAGTTAGCAGAAAGTTCCTAAGAGCTTACTTTACCTTCTTAGCAGGCCCCAAATTTGAGTAAGGGAAGAGCCATATCTCCTAAACTGAAAGGGCTTTGAAACATCTAACATACGTAATTTATCATACTTAAAACATTAGAATTAAAGATACTTGATGTACGCAAGAATAGAGGCAAAGAAAGCATTACTATTTCGAATTCCGGTTTTATCACAGCTAGCAAGGAGATTTATGCCTGTTATAATATGCTCTTGAATCAGTGTTACAAGGCCTATCAAACCAAGTCCATTACCAATGGAACGTAAACAGAGTAAGAAATACTCGTATCCTTGAGTTTCAAAAAAAGTATCTTATGACAAGTCTGAAGCAGCCATGATGAGACTAACAAACTCCAATTTTTTAGTCTCATCATGGGAATGCTTTCTGTATTAGTATACCGGCTTAACTTCTGGAAGGAGTAACAAAGAGAAAGAACAACAAAAGATAAATCATCTCACAATAGATGCTAAAGAACATTTGTTTTTTCAGAAAAAGACACTAGAATCACAGGCTCTGAGTAGTTTTAATGCCCTGATAAATAACCTGAATTGTTTACAGCAAGAAAGATTATGGGTTTATGATTATGGGTTTAAATTTATGGAGAAGTGGGTCCAGCAGAGGGCTACAAAGATGATTAAGGGACTGGAGCATCTCTCCAGTGAGGAAAGGCTGAGGGAGCTGGGCTGATCAGCCTCAAGAGGAGACAACTGAGAGGGGACCTCATCCATGTCTGTATGTATCTGAAGGGAGGGTGTCAACAGCCAGGCACTTTTTTGTGGTGCCAAGGATACAGGCAATAGGACAGAGGCAATGAGCAGAAACTGATGCACAGGAAGTCCCAGCTGAACATGAGGAAGAACTTCTTTACTGTGCAGTGACCACACACAGGTTGCCCAGAGAGGTTGTGGACTTCTCCCTCACTGGAGATACTCAAGAACCATCTGGACACAACCCTGTGCCCTGTGCTCTGGGATGGCCCTGCTTGAGCAGAGAGTTTGGACCAGATGACCCACTGTGGTCCCTTCCAACCTGACCCATTCTGTGATTCTGATTAGAATATAGCAAAAAAAAGGAAAAAAAAACCAGCAGCAGACTTGAAGATATGCAAATTATTTTCAAGAAACATGGGAAGACAAGTTACCTGCATCCAGCTGCTTTTCTTGAAGATTGGTTGTCTATATGTATATTCAAAACACAATTTACATAAGGACCTCAGCTGAAGTACTTTCTACCTTAATAATACCTCTATGGGCACACTCCAACCCACCTCTACTTCCCTCATACACAGTCCACAGAGCAGTAGAAGCAACAAAAACAGGCCAAGTGCCACGTTCTCTCAAGCTGAGGGTCTGAAAATTAGTGGAACTTCGCGGCAAAGGAGAAGGTGGGGTCATTGTAAACATACCTGCAGGTAGCACATTGTAAGGGGGAACAGTAAGACTTACTGAGGGTGTCTGAGTGACTTCAAGCCATACATCTTTAGAGATTATGTGGAGAATGGTCCAGATTTAATAAGCATTTAATACATGCATAATCCAGTACAGACATAAAAAGCAGTAGTCATGCCTTCTCCCCAGTGACCCCAAGCTCATTTCATTCCAGCTGGCCTGCTCTTTGCTATCCCCTCCCCAGGGACAGTGCAAGCTCTTTTGGCTGATGAAATGAGAACCAAATTGGAGCACTGGTGCAGGTGGGAAATAAGCAAGGAAAAAAATTAATTGGAGAGGGACTGGAAAGAACAAAAGGAGAGCAGATGTAAAAGACAACTCATCGTAGTATCTGCTTATTTCCTGAAAACAGTTTTTAGTACTACCTCACTGAAATGAAAGTGTTGTGATTAAAAAAAAAAGCCAGACGTAATCTCAAGCCTTAAGTTTAATAAAAACTCTTATCATTACCTAATTTAATGAACTTCCTAATATGCATATTTCTAATCTCCTCCTGTCTGTAATTCCCATAAGAAAATGAACTTTAAATGTATCCTGAGGTATTCTCCTAAAGCACAGATCACACTATTCTTTTATAAAGGTTAATGGCAAATGGGTGTCAAACTTTTCAAATGATACATATGCACAGGGACATACATATATATAAAAAATTGAGTTCTATCTATGCATTATTTCATCACAATAAAGGCTGCTGCATACCTTGTTTACTGATAAGCAAAGAACAGTCTGAAGCTCTGTTTTAACATGTAAATTAAAAAAAAAAAAAACATAGCAAAAAACCCCCCACAGTATTACAAATATTAAGCATACCTGGGATATTCTTCTGAGGTTATGTAAACTACATCCTGTTCTGACACAGATGAGGAAAAAGGAATAAAATTCCCATTCTGTAAAGGCAAAAGCTCCAATCCAATCAGCTCACTGTAGACTCCATCAGAAAGCACAAATTCTAAAAGATGAAGCTTTTCTTCAGCAGGTCCACTGTGTCCAGATTTCCTTAGCACTTGTCGCACTACAGTGGGAGTCACTTTTTTCACAGCTTTAGCAGCAGAAATAGTAAGATGCACTGCACTAGCAATATTTGCTGGCACCTTGGCAATCTGCTTCCCTGAATTCTGGAGGTAGTTGAGAACAGATTGTGTGTACTCCAAACTCTCATCCATTTCAGAAAAGTGCACCTGTTCCACCTTTATCCACTGATTACTCACTGAGTAAATAACTGTATGCTGGAGCAGGTCTTTAAAGAGAGGTACTACAATTGGTTTCCAGGGTACCCTGATTTTGTTCTCATCAGGCCATAACCTATAAATTCTTTCAGCTGACAATGGAAAATCTGAATTCTTCTCAGTCTCCATTCGTTTGATAGCTTCCAAAATAAGGGTGGTATACGCCTTAGGCACTATATTTACCACAAGAAGATCATTCCACAAAGCTGCTGGATCTCTCCACTGATCCAACTCACGCCATTTGATACTCCTCCTATTGTCTGTGAGACCAAAGAAACCACTAACATGAACTGGGAGTCCAGTTTTGCTTTCTTCGCCTGGAGGCAAAGGCAGAAAACAAAATGCTCTTCCTGAAAAGTCTGCTACAGCTCCATTTTCCTCCTCATTAGTTGCTAAAGACATGGCTATTCCAATAGTAGGAACAAATTTCAAGTCATCAGCTAAAGAGTCCAGCTCTGTACACATTCCTCGACCACCCACACAATTACACACTAACCAAGATGTTTTCTGTGCGTCCTTAACACTCTCATCTTCTACAACTATATTTACATGGTATGTCACGCATGTTATGCTATTGCTTGGAACTCCTTTACAATACTGATTTATTGCAGTTCCCAGGATTTTGATAGAATTGGGTCTTTCGTGTTTCAAGGCCTTGTTCTCGCTGGCGGTTACTCTAAAAACCAGCCTCTCCGTTCCATCAGCTTCCCGAACGTGCAGTGAAACATCCTGAACACTCTTCAGGAAAAGCAATACTGTGTCTGCATCTGCTCTGAAGGATTCAAACAGTTCCAAAACCTTCTGTTTGTCATAAACATTGCTGCTCAGTTGGGAAGGCTGCAGGCGAAGTGGGAAACGAAAAAAGGTACCAGGAAAGTTTCCATTCTTAAAGGTTTCCTTAGTGCTGCCAAATACACCAATGAAAGGTGCAAATTGGTCTGTAAGTGCATTTATTTCCTTGCTATCTTCTTTTAGATTCCAACACTGGCCTGATTCATGAGGTCCAAAAAGGGTTTGATGGGGATCAAGCATTCCAATCTGGTCACCACTGAAGATGCTAGGGACATCTGTACACATAAAAACCAACAATTATTAATAATCCTAAAACAATATACTTTAAAAATACAGTGTTAAGGAAAAAACTTTAAAAAGGCAAGAAAAAAATATTCTAAAACTGTGATGATGAACTCAGTATAATGCCCAGGGAAAGAGCCGAGTGACCATCCCTGAAGGTATTTAGAAGACACACATACATGGCCCTTAGGGACATGGCTTAGTAGCGGGCTTGGTACCATTAGGCTTACAGTTGGACCCAAGGTTCTTAAAGGTCTTTTCCAACCTCATAATTCTATGATTCTGATAACATAATTCAGTGCTTACTGACAGGGAAGAAGCAAGCACACACCTATTCTACGATTGAATATATAAATACTCATTCAACTATTTGAATTCTAGCAGACAGCGAGCAACAGGAAGTACAATTTCTTTCAACTATATACTTTTATGTTTCCAGTATTTTCAAGGAAAAAACCAACAAATTTACTACACGTGTGTTCTACTAGATTCAAACTTTGCAGATCTTGAAGGTTGGCAAACAGTAATCCTGTATATTTAAAAGCACAAATTCCCAGCATTATCAAACCACTGAATGTATTAATTTTATTCATGCTCAGCTAGGTAAAATACTGTTAAAAAATATCATGTGTTTTAAAAATTCACTTCACAAGGTAAAAATTTTTATTTCAGCAAAAATTTGCCTCTTATCCTATACTACTATAACTGTGGAGACTGTAAGCATTATTTATGCTTCTTCTGTACTACAATAAAACATTCTGGGATAGTATGTTTCAAGACTGAATACTACCAGCTTTTGAAACAGTACGTACTATCTCCTTCAAGTGTAAATGTACATATACCTCTATTACATAGTATCTTTTCTAGCAGGAAATAAAAATCACTACTTATTATACAAAAAACCTGCAAAAAAGTTTCAGTCTAGTCAGTAGAACTTTCACACTTCTCCTTGGACATCTACCATATACTGTGAGCCTCTGTAAAATGAGCAGCAGTGTATAATTGAAATACCAATGTAAAGGAATGTTCATTTCAATATAAGGGACTAAGTACATTGTGATGCTAATAGAACAATCTTCTTCAAAAACCTTCAAAATCAAATAGATACCTTATAGGATTGCAGAAAAATAGGAATGCTTCATAAGAAAATCTAGCCATGAACTAATTTTTAAAACCCATTATAGAGAAAATATTAAATGTTTGTGAATATCAAAAGTAATTTAACTATTTAAAACTTCAACATTTTCTTTTTAAAATAACTACCAAGACTACCTGTTATATGATAAACTGAATTAAACCCAATTCCAAATCTTCCAACTTTCAGGGGATCATCTTTCTTCCTGCTTCTTGCTATTTCCTGTATACCATGCCAGTCTTCAGGGGTGAAAACTGCATCATTGTATGCATAAAATGCTGGCCCTATAATAAACAGGCAAGAGTTAAAAAGATGACGGAACAGAACTCTTTAATGTTTAAAATTCCTAGGAAATGAACTCACAGGCCTGAGAATGCATTTCTTTGAAGTATATGCATGTGCAAATTTAATGGGGAAGCTATGACTTAAGCTGACATCAAATTATGCCTGGTAATGAAAAAAAAAAGAAAAATGCAAAAGCAACAGCAAGGAGATGAATTTACCTCTGTAAATGGTACTTAGGTTTATATTCTGATGTGGTAATTAATTCTCACATCCACATTTTAAAGGAATGATTCTGAAAAACTGAACAAAAAGCAGAAAACAACGAAATTTCTGAAAGAAGTGTCATGTGACACAATGCTTAAACTCAATCTGTTCAGTCTATCAAAAAGATGTTTGACAAATGTACTAGTCACAGTATAAAGATACCTCCACTGGAAGGGAATTTATAAGGCAAGATAAAACAATAACCTGTGTCTAGAAAGTAAGACAAAATCACATTAGAAGACATAATAAGACTGATTAACAACTGAAAAAAGATGGAAGAAAGAAGTAGTGATCATCCACCATTGAAATCTTCAAATCACAACTGAATGCCTTTCGGAATGACTATGCAAACTAATTTGTTTGTTAAATACATAACTGACCTTTATCTCACAAAGCCATAGTAAATGATGTAAAATGATATTAAAGTTTCAAGAAACTGGATTTGCAGTACACGGGCAACATGGAGCAAAGCTGGGTGTAAGGGCAAGAGAAATAGGAGGGGGAAGAAAACTGAACTGCCTGGACAATGCTGAAATGTAAAGGGCTAAGGTCATTTTTACATTAAGAACTGGTGTGCTGGCTTGGGCTTCATGGTAGCTGAGGGCTGTATTTTGGATTTGTGCCGGAAAAAAACACAGGGCTGTTTTAGTTATCATTGAGCAGGGCTTATACAGAGCCAAGGCCTTTTCTGCTTCTCATGTGGCCCAAACAGCAAGTGGGCTGGGGGTGTATAAAGAGCTGAGAGGGGAGGTAGCCAGGACAGCTAACCCCTAACAACATGCATATTGAAGAACAATGGCCACATTTAATAAAAATTATATTTACCCTGATATTGCGCCATGTCCTTTGACCATAACGTTTCTGTTCCATACTGGGTTTCATCATACAGAAACCTAACCTCTGTGGCACCAGCATCTTCTGCATTCTGTATCAGTTCCTGAGGCAGAAAAAAAATGAACAAAACAAAGTATAATGCAGTAATACATATTATAGCAATGGCTTTTGAACTTAAACAGTAGAAAATAATAAGCAATTGTCTCAAGTGTAATCGTTTCCATACTTTTCAACCAAAATGGCTTTATCCAGTTTACCTGCATGAGAATAGGTATCCTTAGCAAACAAATATTCAGACAAGTACTATAAATGTGATTTGAATTTGGAGCTCAAATACCATACAAAAGCAGTCACGAAGTTGAGAAATAAGCTATTAAACTGTTACTACGATATTATCTTGAATCGGAACTGTAGAAGTCTAAAAACAATGCAAATGTGAAAAGGAAAAAAAAGAATTTTTAAATTTATCAAATTGTGTTTTTAAGCCTTTATAAACAGTTGTACAGCAACAGTGAGGCAACCATTCAGAAAAGGATAATACACAGCACTCTTCTTTACATCAACCAAATTAGGTTCAAGTTAACATTTCACAGTATGAACCAACCATTCAAGGGTCACGATGCTCACACTTCAAAACCCCTTTGACAAAGGGCTGCAAAACAGTTCTGACCAGTAGCTCCCTAAGCCATGAACCAACAGAGCAGATCCCCTGTTGAATTAAACCCACAGACTGGAAAGAGACTTATATTGAGTATTTGTTAAATAGTAGTAGTAGTGGTGAGAGCTATAATGAACTAAAATGTCAATAAACTAGTTCTGTAAACACGACCATTAATAAAATATGCCTATTCAGTCCTGTTCTCATCAACAGTAGACACGTAAGCGTGATTATAAATACCTACGGGATTACACCCTCACACAATGCCCTGTTTACACTGAATCATCACAGTGTATCGGGGCTCCAGACATACTAACATGTGTGTATGTTTATGTGGGTGTGTGCAAGCTTGGCATAAGCGAGTATTTCAGCTGAACTGAAAAGCAACGTAGATAGATCACAAGCAATGTATTCATAGACATAATTTCATTCAGTTATGCATAAAAGTCTTGATAGCGAGATGAACTTGTACTTAAAAAATGCATCATCTAGCAGCAAGTATTTCAGATTAGGTTGCATTCAAATATACTGCTGTGACTAAAATAACCTCACTGTTATCTAATATCTGGTTCCAAAATTATAACCCTTTGATTTTGCAGTTTGTGACAGTATGTTCAGTCTATAATGCATATTATATCATCACTTCTACATAATTTTGAAGTATTATGAGACAGCAAGAAATATACCCACAGTATAGCATAAATAACAAATGTTTAAAGAATCTTTACAAGATATTTATATGCAGTTCTTCTTCTAAAAGAACAATCATGACAGTCCTTCATGAAGACACAGAAAGATATCCTGAAGTCTACAGAAATATTAAACACTAGGTATGGAAATCACCATGTAGTCAGACTTGCAGTCATGCTGTGGCACATGGGGTAACTGCTACATTCAGCTGTAACTGCATCGTATCTGAAGAATCAAAACACTGAAATAAATTTTAAGGTATCAGCGAAATTCCTGGTAGTAATCTCTCCCAAACAATCCATTAATCCTAAATTGTAAACTATGAAAATAGCATCATTTCTACTTTTAGATCTACCTATCTGATTTCTAAGGACATTACCTTATTTCTTTGTGTTGGAATGGAAGTTTGGGTTTAAAATGTTGAGGAGGTCTGAACCCTTCTTAATTCAAATGCATTTTACAGTTGCAACTAGTATTGAGAAATAATAAAAATGTAAGCACCCCTCCTATGTACAGACACTGCTCAGAACATATCCAGGAAGCAGTTTGCCAAAACAGTTGAAGATATGCTTATCTTGGGCATTCCCACTAAGCATAATCAGCTTCTAGTTCCATGGTTGTAAACAAGACAACAGACATCAGGAATTGTCATTATCTGTCAGCATTTCTATTTGTATGTTTTGTATGTATGTATAGATAGATAAGACATATCTGTACCAAATTCCATTAGTTAGAACCTAGTATTCCCATACACTAAGAAAATTAAGTTCCTACCACCCATGTGATGAAGCATGCTGGATGAGAAGTTTAACATCCAACTAATCACCCCAGATGCTCTTTAAAAAAAAAAAAAAATCAAACTGCCATTTTCAGATATTAGCATAGGAAGCAATGATAAATCATCTTCTACTGAGCAAACTCAGAAATGTTTAAGAAAAAAAAACAAACGAAAACCACACAAAACACGCAACTCGCTTTGCCTTGTTCACACAAATGGAAACATTTGTATCTCTTGTACTACAGTGAATATAAGATAAAACAACCACAAGTGTTAAAATTCTGTATTATGTCATGCATATTAAATGAGTGGTAAAAATACTATTTATTGTCTACCTTAAGAATCTGTCCTCCCTCTGGGTATCTTCTTAATATATCCTTAAGAAAATCAACAAGTGGTGGGGTTGTTTGTCCAAAACGACCTAAAACCAAACAAATAAATTTAAAAAAACCTGTGTATTATGCTACAATGCACCTTATTTCAGATTAAAAAAAACCCACTAAACTATTACAGTGAACTTAAATAATTCCTTGAAACTAACTTAAGGCCTGTTATTGTAAAATCTTGTCTTTCCAAAATCAACTATGAAAATGCTAATTAAAAGAGTAAAACAGCAGTTTTGATGTTACAGTCAACAAGCTGTTTCATATCTAGATGAAATAAATTTGGGGGCTAAGTCTTTGCAACAGTTATACCACAATTCCAGCTATGATGTTCAAAAGTAGCAATTGCTAAAGGACTACTATTTAATAAGTAGAAGGACAGTATTCCAGGGCAGCAGTGGCTCTAACTCTTTTACAGCCAGTGATGATCCCTACTGACAGCTACACACAGCACAGAAGGTTTTGGCTCTGGTGTACACTTCCTGTTCTGATGTACTCTGGTGCCAGCTTTGATGTTGCCAGAGCCTAACCCTGGAGGGACAAGACTCCAAGCATTATGAACATCTGCTCCAAGAGAAAAAGTCTATCACAAAACGAAAGGTTCAGTACTCTTCAATTCGAACTCCAGTCTGAGGCTAAAGGGCAGCTCCCTAAACCAAACCTCTAAAACATGTGCTTCAAACAAACAGCAATTATGCAATCCTCACAAGGAAAACACACCCTAATGATGCCCCATCTAAAGCTTCCTTTTAAAATTATTAACAAGTAATTATTCTCTCCCCCTCTTCTGCATATATGTGTGTTTTTGAAGCACACAGATTCAAACACACATACTATGTATATTCTGGAATAAAACACTAGGGAAAAAAAAGGTGGAAAAAAGGGGATAAATAGGAGTTCTATTTGCTGAGAAAGCATCAAGTAAAAACATAGAATATTTTGTCTTTAAAATTTTCTTGTGTCACTTTAAATAAAGTAACTCCATAGCATCAGTGAAAAAAATAAGCAAGAAATTGCAACTGACAGCTGACTGTGTGTGAAGTATTTTAAGAATTTTGTTATTTTTACAGTACACAGAAGTATATGAAAGTCAAAATGCAATATGCATACTTCCAAAATAAGGTGAACTGATCAACAGAAATTATCTAAAATCAAAAAACTGATCTTCTCTAAGATCAGGCAGGCAGGAAATGTTTAAACAACATATTTCGTTCACCATGGGAACCACAAAAACAGACAAATAACTTTTAAGTGATAGGAATGAAGATAGACTTTGTTCTCTTTAAATCTAAGAGCAGAGCTGCTCTATGTATGTCACAACAATTACTCTGGCTATAGATCATTATTTACTGCATCGTATCAAAGGCCGAACTGATTTTTCTTGAGTATTAGAGCTGGTCATTTTTAACACAAAACTGGAACCACAAATTTCAAGGAGAAACTTGTTCCACCATAAGGGCAGTCAAGCACTTAGGAGCCCAGAGAGTCTGTGCAGTCTCCAATCTCTGAGGCTTTCCAAGCTCAGCCAGATCAACCCTCAAGTGACCTGGTCTGACCTCAGAGCTGGCCACACTTTGAGCAGAAGGCTGGAGTAAAAACCTCCTGATGTCCCTTCCAACATGAATTATTCTGTGACCATATGAAAAGATCATGTGTTATTTGACAGACACCAGCAGTGAATGAACACGAAGGGGACATGGATGATCTTCAGAGTACTTCAGCAACCCATGTGCTTGGTCCTACTGACCATGCACTTCCAAGTTAGAAATTCAGGGCATTTCTTGATTCATCTGCTGTAAGGAAAAATCTCTGAACTGAAAGACTCCAGAATCAACAAAAAAGGTTGGTACTAAAACCTTCAGATATTTTAGATTGACTTACATCAGAACTGTGGGCCAGGAAAAGTTAAGCACTTAATCTAGACATAGACCGCTTACAGTGAAATCTCTAAGAAAATCTCCATTTCTAGGCAAAAAATACAGTGCCAGTTTTTCTTACCCATGAAAGATTTCTTAGGGCCACTACACTTTATTCTCTATATACTTGCATGGTGGAAAATAAGACTTTTTTTATTTAGTCTACCACAGCCTACACACAGCAAAACATTGGAGGAAGCAGTCAAGAATGACAGAAAGAAAAGTGTTTGATGTAATAGAACCATTAAGTCCATTTTAATAGGTGTTTTCTAATCACTTCAGGTTCTAGAGAATGTGAACACGAACTTCTGGCTAATATACAAACTTCCCTCTGTCACTAAAAATCCATAATCCAGTACATTCATGGCCTGAACAGGCTAAGAAATACAATATTTTGTGAGACCAAATAAAATATCTGCATGAAAAGAAGGGTTTCCTTCTTCATCCTACCATCCCATTAGCATTTATTTCATTGCCTTACAATAAAGTTACTGTGAGAAGAATATTAATGCTAGCAAACAAATAAAATCATCATGACAGATTTTATTTAGAGCATTTCTGAAGATACTCAGTTATCAAGATACCATATGAAAAGATACATCTCCAGTTTTCTTTAATAAAAATGTAAATAACAGACAGAATCAAAAGGAAACCAAACTGTCAAAGAAAAAGCCCTAAAAACAACAGAAGAAATCCAAAGATTTTCACCAGTGTTATATTTTTTTATATGATGGTTACTGAAAAGATATCCTTTCAGTACCTGAATTGTTTTCAAGTATTCAGCTTATTTTATATGAGACAAGGCAGCTACAACACTGCTGAAAGGCAAGTCTTATTGATTCCAAAGGACAGCAATAACCTAAATTCTACACATTATATTACAAAGAAAAAAACAAACACCAAGGCACTTAAAAAGAGAAGCCTAATTTTTCTAGAGCAGAATGAAAAGAGCAAGTGACAAACCTAGGACTCACATGAAAAATAATTGCTTCCCATTTAAAGAAGATAAAAATTTCAATTAACTCCATATTGCATCAGAAAATGCTTTGAGCTTCCAGTTTATAAACAGAGACAAATATTTTCCATACCTCCTCCTTTCAACCCTTTTGACTGAAGCTTCAGAAAAACTTGATTTTGAGACTTCTGAAGATCCACAATCTTGATACCATCAGACAACTGAAGGAAAAAATAAGACAGATCTTGGTCAGAAGTTTCAGTTTGTTAGTAACAGGACCAAAACAAATCACGTGGAAAAAATGCCTATAGAAGCATACTAAGAGCAAGCCACGGTCTCTTGTTTGTACATTTGAAAAAGTTTTGTATTCAGGGAAGTTCTGGAAGCATAAAACTAAAGCATTATTGTTCTAAGGTGAATGCCCATAAAAAAAATTAACATATACAGGAAGTACATAGTCTGTACTTCACAAGTACATCTGCAACTTCATAGGGGGCTTAAACTAAGCAATATCAGCTCAAAGCAGCTAGCAAGATACAATGTGTAGAGACAAAAGTACATCAGAGAGACACCCCTGAAGAATTCAACAGCCTCATCCCCCCATTACCTCTACATGCAGACCTATCACAGCATGATCAAGGCTGAAGGGACCACTTAAAGTCACCTAATCCAACCTCCAATGGACTCACCAAGAACGTCACCGAGAACCTGAGGCAAACTAAGCAACACATTCCTTAGCAGCCATTGGGAAAGCTATTCAGAAATCATAGCAAATAATAGTTTTGCTGCAATTCTCATTTCATGTGATGTGTGCCTCATTCATATACAAAGTGTCGTTAGAAAACTTATATATTACATATGTTATACTGCATGAAACAACAACAAATGCAGAATTAGAAGGCCACTGTACTAATTAGAAACTATATTAAAATATTATGTGAAATTATATGATTACATTAGTCTCACTTTACAGCAAATTTTGGGACTACTTCATCACTTTGGTGGGTAAAAACAAATCACTAGAAAGCAGATGGTGTTTACACAGACATAGATGCTTACAATCTAACTACATTTAATAAGCAAAAGACAGCCCTAGTCCAGAGTATGTAATCATTATTTAACAACATAAGTAAGAAAAAAAAGCTTATATTCTTTTTTACTTACACCAGTTTTAAATAGTGATTAAAACAACAGTGGGTTTATCATAAAACTGCAGAAATGTTGTACTTGAGTTGAACATTCTCAAGACATAAAATTGGGTATAACTACTCTGAAATCAAAAAAAATAAAAAACAATCCACAGAATGCTGTAACCCATCACCAAGCATTAACAGGATAGAGTAACCAAATATTCTAAGGTATGATTTTTGTACCAAAACACCACTAGAAACTTGGACATTGAATAGATCCAAATCAATAGATTAACACTCTCAGGAACGATGAGAAAAAGAGATACTGGATTTTACTTAACATCAGTAAATTGCACATAACAGTTCTAATGGGGAAAAAAAAGATTGACGGATTAATATCCTACTACTCAGAAAATTAAAAAATAACTTTATCCCAATAAACAGCAGTTCAAAAGTTTATAAAGGATTTTCAAATTTGCTACAGTACAGAAGAAATATTCCCATATACATTCTAGTTTATTACAAAAAAATAACCCAAACAAGCAGAATACCAATTACTGACTGTTCCCTGCAAAAGATAAGTTTTCTGTGTCAGTCATATCTTCACTTCCAGGCAAATTTTAGAAAGTTATACAGAGTTTGTCCTCCAAAACAGGAAGGCCTGGTGAGAACAAAACCAAGGACATACAAAACCAGACAAGAAAACAAAAGATAAACTACACAGGCAGTTTGCTTCAAACCTGAGCCCTCAAAGACTACTTGTGTTCCCCAGGTTCTTAAAAGCTTCCTGAGAAATACAACCAACACCTATATCTTTCCTTGTATCATAGAATGGTTTGGGTTGGATGGGACATTTGAAGATCATGTAGTCCAACTCCCCCTCCCACCACTGCCATGAACAGGAACTAGATCAGGTCTCTCAAAGCTCCATCCAACCTGATCATCAACATTTCCAGCCATGCGGTATCCACAACTTGTCTGGGACACTTTCACTGTCTTATCACCCTAATCCTAAAAAGTTGCTTTGTGCCCAATCTAAACTTACCCTCTTTGGGTTTAAAGCCATTGTTCCTTGTCCTATCACTTCAGGCCTTGGTAGAAAGTCTCTTTCCATCTTGCTTATAAGCCCCCATTATATATACAAATGCCACAATGAGGTTTCCCTTATGTGCCCTCTCTTCTCTATGCATTTGCCAGTCCCCTTGCCCTATTTAACACTAATTTCCAACCTTCTCTCTCTCCCCTTCTTGCCTCTACTCATCCCATCCCACCAGGTCTCCAGGTTCCCATTTTCCAAGAGCACAGCCGGAAGCACACCAAGCGGTACTCAAAGACTGACACCAGGCTGATGCCTTCAACAGAACAAGGTCATTCATTCATTCATTCGACTCTCTCCTGTGCCCAGACCTCAATTTTTAACTTGTCAGTTTCATCTCACTGTGATGTCAACTCTGATCTTGAAACTGACCATAGCGCCAGGAGGGCAGAACAAACACATCGGCACTTGCAGGTGAATTTCTGCTCTCCCCAACAACTCCCCAAAGAAATTAGGATAAAACACATGGAGAACATTGGGGGAAGGAAAGAAAAAAAAAAAAAAAAAAGACACAAAAACCCAGATAATAAAAGCTGGCACCACCAAGAGCAGCATGAGGGTCGTCCAAACGACCTCCGTGCTTCCCACGAGAGGAACACCTAAGGACAGGCGCACACCGCGCTGCCCACGCGTGACACAAGCAGCGGCCGGGCGGGGACTTCCCGCAGCACGGCGCTGTGAGAGGAGCCGCGGCCGCGGAGGTGCCGCCGCCCCCGCGCGCCCCTCACCTCTCTGCCGCGGTGCCACAGGCGCTGCTCGGCGGGGGGCAGCCCGGCCTCCGCGTCGATCCGCCTCTTCACGTCCCGCACGGCCGCGGACGGCGGCAGCTCGAAGGTCCTGCAGCCCAGGCAGTCATGGAGGACGGTCACCCGGGCCAGCCTGCGGCAACACGACAGACACCAGATGAGAAAAGGCTCGCAGCGCCGCCGCCCGCTCGCTTCCCCCTCGGGCACCACGGAGGCCCGAGACGGGCGTCGGAGCCCGCGGGGTGCAGGGATGGGCGGGCGGGCGCCTGTCCCGCTGTCCGAGGGGAAGCGGCGGAGCCGGTCGCGGAGCCGATCCCGCAGCCTCCCCGCCCGGCCCGGCCCGGCCCGCACTCACATCCCGCCGCCGCACACAAAGGACCGCTACTCGCCCCGCCGCCGGCGCTCCCCATACGGGGAAGGGGTGGGGCTGCGCCGCCCGGAGGTCCGCGCCGCGGATGAGGCGGAGGAGGAGGCGGGGGCGGGTGGAAGTGCCGCCCTTAGAGCGGCGGCCGCGGCTGCGGGGGTGCGGCGGGGCTCCCCGGGCGGTTCCTCAGCCTCGGCGCACGGAGGCGTTTCCCGGCTCCCCGCGGCCCGGTGCCCCCAGGGCCCTCGGGCGAGAGACCCCGGTCGCCTGGGGCGAGGGAGAGGCTGCAGCTTCGCAAGTACGGCGTGAGCCCTGACTGAGGGTGAGATCCAGAGACAGTACCGCAGGCACATTCCCTCCTTCGGCAGAGAAGCATGCTGGTGTTTCACGTAGTCCTCAGCATTCAGGCACCACCGTATGGATCACACAGAGTTACAGCTGATAAACGTCATTGTTTCTCAAGGATGCAAAACACAGAAGGAAACATACTTTTTCTGCTCTCTGTCAGAGAGCCTGTGATAGGTCATACAGCCTGCCTTATCTCACAGGGTGTATATTAAGTCCTCACACCATTAAAGACTTAAGGAAAGTGCTCTTGCTCCTGAAAACTGAGCCTTAGTCTGCCTGTAATCCCAATAAATTGAGAGGGCAGTTTGAGAAATTTATGGAGGGGACCAGCAGAAAGGCTACTGTTCAGCGTGTACAGAGTTCTGCACCCAGGGCCATTGGCTGTGCATCAGTGACAGGCTGAACAGCAGCCCTGCTCCAAAGGAGCTGGGGGATACCAGGCTTTCCAGATCAAGGAACGTGAGTCTCTGCTCAGTGCTGATGAGGCTCGATCTAGGATACTGTGACCAGAACATAGTGGTGTTTTGGGCTTTCTTTGTTCCCAGGCAGAGGATTACTGACATGGTCAGGGGCCCAAAACACATGACCTATAAGGAGTATACGAGGGGGGTTGGGCTGTTTAGTCTGATGATGAGGAGACCATAGGGTGCAGCATGGTAATATCCTGCATATACCTGAAGGGCAGCTTCAAAGGCCATGGACCCGAGCTCTTCTTAGTAGTGCAAGACTAACAAGGGGCAATGGCAACAAACTGTAGCTTGGGAGGTTCACGTGAGACAGCAGGAAAAATCCTGTCACTAGGAGAGGAGTTGTCTAGAGGTACTCTTCATTGGGATATTTCAAGGCTTAGCCATGACTGACGTGAACCAATACTGATCCTCCTGCTTTGAGCAAAAATATGGACTACAGACCTTCAGCTAACAGTTCCACTTCATTCCAACAGGTCCTCAATTCCAATCCCTGACTAAACTAAAAACATTTATAACTTTACTCAGTGATAGGGAGCTAGAACTGATGCTTGACAGCCAAAGGCAACAGAGTTTCTGTGGAAGGGCAGAAAGACACAATGAACCTTTGCAGAAAGTGTATCGAGTTAAGAAAAAAAAATAAGCCCACTACAGTTGATACATGGCTAAAAAAACAACAAAGATCAGGTGGATCAGGATCCAACACGGTATCTGAGTAGGTAGAGTTTTGCCAGTGCTACAACAACTGATTTAATTAATCAGCATTATTTGTATATTGAATTCTACAGGATTATAAGACAATGTTGAAAATTTTGTGGGTCTGATCATGCTTTCACCAGAAATAATACAAAAAGTATTTTAACATAAACAAGATGTCTCTCTTTGCTTTAGTTTAGGACTTCATTCATTTTTCTATTATTTCATCTTTTTAACTTTCCTTTTTGTTACATCCTCTTCAGAGTTTGTCATCACAGAATTTTTCCTGCTATGTCCAAAAGAATGAGAAGGCTGCTTTCTAATCTCTTAGTGTTTATCTTTTTATGTCTTAATACCTGCAGAAGGGTATGTCATGAGGGACACAAATGTGGATGACTGGGCAAAATGGAAGGAGTTGAAACTCAATGCAGTTCCATCCATATTAGCTACTAAAACTGTCTTGAGACCTGTTGTGAACCACCAAGCCCCATGGGCAAAATCTAATTCTTCTTCTCTGCCTGGGATTGCAGGACTGATTTAGCATTTTATGAAGCATGCACAATTGTTTGCATGGGACCCTGGAGAGGAGTAAAGCTGTCTCAGGTAACAGCCTCTCCACGCAAAACTTTTCAAATGGTGGGACACATTCAGGGCCATGGACCATCCCACTATCAGTGCCAGGCTGAAGTTCCCCAACCTATGCCACATCACATGACAAGACAATACTCACTAATTATATCCTGTGATGATTTAACATTAAAATTGGAGGGAAAAAAACTTTGTGTACCACAGATTCTGTCTAATATGTGACCTCTTTAGTAGAAGGGAAGAATTGGGAAGAACTGGTAATACAGAACTGGAACCTTTCAAGGTCCTGAACAAAGGAGTTGGACTCTTGAGCTGCTGGAAATTAGCCATGTCTGTTCTCCTCACACATCCGATCCCCTTCTTTTTTCCTGAGATCTAAATAAAAATATCCTAGGAATTGATGATACAGAAATTACACTGACTGACTGACAAAAAAAAAAGAGTACCTGTTCCAGCTTGAAGATTTTTGCAACAACAACAACAAAAATAAATTTTAAAATCTCACTTATCCATTGGAAAATGGAACTTGGAAGCTGGGTAATCCTAGCAAAGTTCAAGGTATAATGTACAAATTTGTTACGCTGAACTACTAAAAATTATTTTACATGACAGTGTTAAAAAAAATTCATTTGACCTTACCAGACAGGAATTTTTTAACTACCCATGGTAGTTAAATAAAAAAAACCCTCAATTGTTATATATAAAAGGGTTGGGTCTGATTTGAGATTTTTTTTTTAATATTATATATAGAAGTTCCTATGCTAACAATTTTATAACCACTTTTACAAGCAGAACAGCATTTAGATTTAAAAATACATATGGAATATTCTCCCATGGCTATAAATAAATTTTGTTTGGTTCAGAATCAAGTTATATAACTCATACAAGAAGGGACATGCAATTAAAAAAAAATTAAAAAATTTTAAGTCTCTGCAACATTAAATTATTTTCATAAAACAAAATGAAATCCATTTTCATAGTAACATTTCCTTGAAGACAGAAAATTCTGCATTGCAGAATCACCTCATATTTCCAGTTATTTAAAATAAGACTGCAGTAGCAGAAAAAATATGGATGCAAGTCCTTTCCATCCAGTGTGATTAGAAAGATGGAATGGAGTCTACAAAAGGGGTGTATGATGTGATAAGAAGCAGACATGACTAGGTCACTCCTGCCAGAGGAAAACCGCTGCAGCACAGTGGCTTCCAGAGCATCAAGTGACATTCTGCAGTGCTGGCAGGCAAGGAGCAGTGACTCAACAACTTCATCTGGGTTTGAGACAGTGCACACCAAACTTAGAGCAAAACCTTCTACAACACAGCAAACACTTACCTCCATTCTTAAATCAACTCCTTAAGTGTTACCACCAGATATTTTAAACATTGACCATATGTATTTCCCAGCGGTCAGAGACTAAAGATTGCATTGGTTTATAGTCACTGCCAGGAGCTTGCTTTACCCTTGCTTACTAATGCCTTTTCAAGAAGTTTGAGAATAAGCCTACCATTTGTTGATGACACGTGCTAGTCATTGGCAAGCCACCCCTTACTGTACAGTTTCTGTTTCATTTGAATAGCTCCACTAACTGAAAACATCTAATTTTTATCTAGCTAGAGTTCCATCTAGTACAAATGGCCAAAAAACCCCCCAGCCTCTGGCATGTGAAGTGTTTGATTCAAACAGAATATCTAGTTTTTCCCTCAGATCTATTACACAAATTGGGTGTTTTGATGAAACTATTTTATTTTAGATTGGTGCAGTGATTTTAAATAAATACTCCTACTTTGCACTCCTCATGTGAAACCAGTATTAGCAGTTTCTAAGCAAAATATCCATATGATCATAGCTTAGTCAAACACTGAAGAACTGAAGTATTATCTTATTCCTTTTTCAAGCTGACGTGTTTCTAAATGTCAAATATCAACAGAATACTTTTGAATACTACTAAAAACGAGCAAAACCTGTAAGGGCACAGAGACCAGGAGACATTTATTTTCATCTAATGATTTTGATCTCTCTGTGATTTGCTTTAGTGTTCAAGTGAGTTCCTTGATGGCACTAAGCAAATTCTAATGGAAAGTACTTGAAAGACCTATAAAATTTGTTTCAGTTTATTGTTTGCAAATAAAGAGCAAGGCAAAAAGGCACAAATAAATTATAAGACTGCAAAATCTCAAATGCTGAAGTAAAATTTCCTCTTTGATCCATCTTTAGGATAATACTACTTTAAGCTAAGTCCTTAAAGAGACGACTCAACTATAGCGCAGTAACCATTACTCCACAAATTTGAATTGCTAAGGATCATGGAGTTTTCAATTCCAGATGGTACAAATAACAAAATACCAGTACAAAATGTCTGACATTTCAAATTATGCAAAAGATTAAACCAAATGATAAAAATAAACTCCTCAATTGCTCTTTAGGGATTGCAATAGGAGGGACTAAAGTGTTGCAAGAACTGCTGTTGGCACACATTTTTTAATAAGCAATATGTTAAATTACTGGTGGTATTTTCTTTTGGCCTTTGGTGCCAATAAAAGGGCCAGATTTAGAACATCCACTTTAACCTTGAAACATCAAAGAACCGAGCCTAAATTTGCAAATAGATTTCAGGGCCTAATGTAGGGTCCTAATGAATCCAGGCCTAGGTTTTTTGCCTCCGTTTAGGACACAGAGTCATCAGGTTATCAAAGCAAGGCTTTTTCCATACTACCTTAAGACATTTTTCTTATTTTAATTTCAGAGCTAATGAAGCTACTATCATTCCACTGAGGAAAATCAACTCAATAACTAAAAGGGCCCAGATTACACATGCATTAAACATTTTAAGAAGTATTTACTGATCCCTGGTTTTTCTGAATACTGCATCTAATCATGCTCCAAAATTTCATAACATTTTCTAGGCATCAGTGAACAGAGTCCTTTGTATATAGAGAAAATTAGAATATAAAATAGAAGGAAATGCAAGACATGTAATTTTCCTAAACTGTGAAAAGACAACTTCAAGCACTTCTGCAAGTGTCTCTTCATCAGATAGTGGATGATGTTCAGCAATATCCTTACAAATAATCCTAGCTCTTTTCTACCTCTGTATCAGTTCTCACTCACTCATAACACAGTTCCATACAGAAATACAATTTATCCTTCAGAAAACAGAAGGACAGAAGGCACAGAAGAAGAAACATGAGTCACATGTAAGGCCTAGCGAGGGGAAGGTTGGCAAAGGGGAAGAAAGCACACAAGCCATCCTCCTCTGGGTAAAGACACAGAAGTGAAAAAAAACCTCAGAGATTATGCCCAGATGTATAAGATTTGCATTAGAAGGGCCTAGTTAACTAACCTACAAGAAAAAGAGAGATTCAAACCCCCAGATTTTCTATCCCACAGTGACCTGGCAAGGGAAGTATATAGCTTCCATGAATTTTCACAGAATTCCCCAGGGAGCCAGTGGAGCAGACCCTGAAAGAGTAGCTGTTGCTAACAATGGTCAAACAATGCAAAGCCCACCTTCATAACACACAGGAAGAAGCAGAGGTTGTACATTAAAGAACTGCACATCAAGGGGGATTCTGCAGATTGCAGGGCTGAGGGTGGAAGCTGTCCTCTTCCTGCAGGACCACTGACAGCAAATAAGAACACTTCTAATTACAGCTTAACGTTTTGTAACTTACAACAAGTAAACATTTATCTCATGAAATTTGTTTAGACGCTGTTCACACAAAGAACTTGCTTTGCATTTTAGCTGTTGGCAAGATTATACGTATAAAATAGTATGTTGAATTCAGAGTTAGGCAAGTACAGGAAGGAAACTTTCACTTGTTTTCAAAAAATGCTATAGTGAATGAAGACTGTAAATTGAAAGTTAGACTATGAACCCATCAATCACAGGAGTTTTTTCAAGCAGTTCTCATTAATTTCATGGAGACAATTCATAAGTAAATGCAGCAGAACCTGGCACCTAAGTATTATTTTGTAACTTAAGAAATTAATTTCACCTTTAAAAATAGCAATTTTGTACAAACACTAGGCAAGTTTCAGACTTCTTTAAATTACTGACCATGGGTGTTTGAGCAAGAACATGCCAGCCAGGAGATTTTTGGGGTTTTTTTTTTACCTGTTCTTATCCTCGATCTCCATTGTCTCTTTTTCTTTGATATCTTCTTGATAGGAACATGAAGCAGATATTTGATTTATAAATTAGCAAGTTATTTTTTAATCCTTTTTGCTTATCATCTCTTCAGTGGACACCAGAAAGCCCAAGCATATGAAGGTCAACTCAGTATTCACTCCATCCCTTATCTCCCCAAGATGTCTCTGTACCTCACCAGCTGCTACTTCTCCAGTTTTCTTTTAAAGCCACTTGCTTAACTGTTCACAGGAGCTCATTCTCTTATAATCAAGAAGAGATGTAACAGGACAGATCTCAGAAACCAAGGAGGTCTTCTTCAGTTTCTTTAACTGAATTCGGGCTATAGTCTTGTGCAATTGATTTATATTTATCTTTTAGAAAAGGAGTGGAATTCTGGAAGCTGCTGTTTCTTCTTTGTCTTCCTTTTTTTTCTGGAAGCAGGCACAATTGGAAGAGTATTAGTGAGGCCCAAATCTAACATGTCTTCTCCATCACACCTGCTAGAAGATACTTCTTAACATCAGCTCAGGGATTCTGGAAGAAGAGACACAAGGGAAAAGGGGAGGGCCATTAATACAAAACAGAGTTGAACCAAAGGGAATGAAAAAGCCATTTCCTTTGAGGGCACAGTTGCAGTTACCAGTATTGAGTGAGTCATGATACTAATTTTAAACTGCCTTGTGCATTACTTGTAGGCACACGGAGGGAGAGCTGACACAGAGCAGGGAGGTTTCCTGCTTCTTCTCCAGTTTAATACCGTACGATCAGTACGGTGACAAACACGCAGAGCTGTAAATAACCTCACTGAATGGGTCTCATGGTTTAATGCCAGCTGGCAACTAAGCACCCAGCAGCCGGTCACTCACTCCCTACAGGTGGCATGGGGAGCAGCACCAGGGAAAAAGGTAAAACCCGTGTGTTGAGATAAGAACAGCTTAATAATTGAAATTATCATTAATATTAATAAGAATGAAATAATGGTAATGCAAAGAAATACAACAAAAAGACAGAAATAAAACCCAAGAAAGAAAAGTGATGCACAAAACAATTGCTCACCACCCACTGACCAATGCCCAGCCCATCCCTGAGCAGAGATCCATCCCTTATGGCTAATACATCCCAGTTTATGTAGACAGCCTGATGTTCAATGGTCTGGAACATCCCTTCAGCCGCTTGGGCTCAGCTCTCCTGGCTCTGTTCCCTGCCAGTTTCTTGTGCACCTCCTTGCTGTCAAAGCACAGAAAGCTGAAAATCCTTGATTTAGACGAAGCACTACTGAACAAGAATTACAACATCAGCAAGCTATCAACATTATTCTCATACTAAATTCGAAACCACAGTGCTGTACCAGCTACTAGGAAGAAAATTAACTCTATCTCAGCCAAAACCAGTACAATTGACAACTATTCTAGGATATATATTTCTCTACGCTACATATTACAGTCTGGATATAAAATTATGCCATCAAGGAAAATAACAGGTTGGGCAGAACATTCATGGAGAAGGATCTTGCCCTTCTATTCAAATGGTTTGCAGCTAGGGGAAGAGATTAACTAGCTTGCAATGACTTTCCACTGGGAGGATTCAAACTCTTCCCAGCTTATCCCCAGTCCCAAGCTATATAGGTCAACATCTACCCTATGCTAAATTTGGGAACTATTTCCACTGAATTTCTGTAGCACCAGAACAGTGTGTAAGTGAGGCAAGGCACTGTCAAGCTGCAGAAAACAATATACTACAGTATTAAGTTATTATCCAAGGAAGATATGTTTAAGAGAACTGGGAGTACTGACAGTGGTGTTCCATTATTGTTCTGCATCTGTGCAAATGGAAATCCTTCTCTGAGCCTCTGACAGTGTTGGCAAGTCTTTTCATAATGTGCAGTTGCGTATGTCCCTCTTCAAACAGCAGTGCACAGACATTCCTTCCTGATCCAGAAAGGAAAACAACTCTGGCTAAATTGCAAAAGATGAATTAGATGTAAGCATGATACTGAAATACAAATGGTATGAAAGAAAGGGAAGTAAAATTTGTGGCTTGAATACTGTTTTTTTTTAATACTTAAGGATTTTACCTAGGCAGTAAATAAAATGTCAAAATGTATGAATTCTGAGTGCATGTTTACTGTGACAAGCATCATGAAGAATTTAAGTTACCATAATGTGTTACTATGTGGCTTCAATATAAATTTTTCTTTCTGCACATGCTGAGATATATATCTTCCTTATAATCCAGAGAAAAGTCCATAGTTAAGTCATACTTAAGACTGAAGCAAAGGGCCTTGCAAATCCAGCCCCATTTGCCCAGATATGAATGATTTCATAGAGAGCAAAACTATTGCAGCCCTGCTGCATAATGGATTGCAGCTGGGAGGGGAGCACTAAGGAAAGGCATTTTGGCTGCAGTGGAAAGCCAGGCTCAAGAAGTCCAGGCACTGTGTGTGCACCCATGGTTGGAAGATAAGGGCAACTTACCCTGTTCTCCTAAAAAGTCATTAGAAAAATCACACATGAAAAATATTTCAAGTTATTTGAGCAGCCTCAATTGCCTTGAGGAACAATAAAGGAAAAATATGTTATAACAGAAAGTAATAGAAAGCTAATTATGACTTTAAGAGACAGCCTCTCCATAATTAGTGAGTGACACACTTTCTCAGACTCCATTCTATTTCTGGGCTTGGTCTCTCAAAGACTGTCCTTTATTATGTTGCCCTTTGATATGTTACCTTTCTTGGTACTGACACAGGCTAGGAAAACAGAAATATCTTTTAGGATTTTTGACAATGACACCTTGTTCCAAAAATTGATAGGTCCAAATTACCTAAAAACAGCCTAAAATTATTGATACAATAAATAGTTTGCTTAGCAGAAAAGCACAGTGTGAAGTGACATCTCTACAGCAGCAAATAATTCCAATAGTCCTCGAAGGTGCTTTGTCTTGCCAGCATAAATGTGACCAAAAGGCGTTGTCAGTTTGGTACCAGGTCACATTACAATCCTAGAAAGATTTCAACACAGTCATGTCTGTCTTATCTCCCATGGTAAGAAAGAGAGCCAACTTGGCTGTCAGATACCAGATACAGATTTATTCTGACACACTTAATTTGCTAGCCTTACACTTCTGCAGTGCCTGGGCTGGTCATGCAGGTTACTTTATACTTTTGTGTGATACTGAGATGCAGCATCTGAGAACATTCTCCATCTGAATTTATTACTATAGCCAACTATAAATCTCTCCTCGGGAAAAAAATCCAGTCACAACCAATGCCTATGCCAGTTTTCTAGTGTGGGATTTATTACTTTTTAGGAAAAAAACCATCTTTGCTGGAGGATTTTATGTGTCTTTAATTAAATTTTGGTGGAGAAGGTTTCGTAGTTAAAGTGCAAAAACAATCTTCAGCTTTGTGGATGCCTGTGATCAGTTGTAGGTAGGAACCATGGGTATAGCTACACAAATACCTAATTTTGCCTGCAAACCAGGTAGGTGCATATATATATATATACACACTGCTACAGAAATTATTGTTTTAAAAACCTTTAGTGGTTATGTGATTATCTATCTGTTCACTCCTCATCCATCCTAATTAATATTAGGTTCAGTCTAAATGTTATACACTGAGTTCCTTTCCTCAATGATACTACCTAAATCAAAATTGTTAATAGTCCATCCAGCAGCATGGGAAGAATACAAGAACCATCAGAATTACTGAACACAATCCAAAGTTTTGAGTAGGAAATCTGTGAACAAAGTACCACAGTAGCTAATGCTTAATTTATGTTTTACACAGTCTAAAAGCACAAATTGTTCCTGTCAACACACAGCTTATACTAGCTGACTTCAAAATGCGTCTCTATCAAATTAAATTCAAGGCCATCACACAACTGCAGGTACCACACAAATGCAAAGAGTCACTTCTCAGAGATACCTGTTCTGCAGAAATTTGAGGCAGATCTGATACAGTGAAATATAATAATGTGCCAGCAAGCTAGAAATGATGGAAATAAAGTAGATATGTCCTTGGTATGTTAATTGGCTTGACAGTTTTGGTGTAGCAAATTCAACTGAAATGAGTAGTCCATACCATCATCAGATATAAATCAGTGACATAGCAAAATATATGGCTCTGCATTTATACTGTTACGCATTACAAGAGCTTTCATGCTTTATCACATAGAATTTTAAGATTAAAAATACACTGAAAGCATTCAAAAATGCCGATACTTTAGTAAGAATTATATAATTGATAATAATAATGCTACAAATTCTAAATCATTAATGCTATTCATATTATAATCAATTAAAATGCTGTATTCTTGTGGATTTTTATATAGAGAAGAACTGTAGCTCTTTAAAGAGCAGTTGTACAAAAGTGATTCTTCTTCTAGAGTGTGATGATTTTGATGCATTTGCACAGTAGGCATTGTTGTTTTTTGATGCAACACCACAAATATAAGTACAAGGATAAAAATATTTAACAGATGAAAATCAGGACAAATGCTGCAGTCAGTTTTTGAAGCAAGTATTGCTTGTGCCTACTCTTTCCAAGGCCACACCAGCACCAGAAAGAGCAGCAGTTATTCCTCTTAGGATGGACATGAGCCAGAAAAACGTGCTTGCAGCCCAGAAAGCCAATGGTGTCCTGGGCTCCATCCAAAGCAGCGTGGGCAGCAGGGCCAGGGAGGGGATTCTGCCCCTCTGCTCTGCTCTGCTGAGACCCCACCTGCAGTGCTGCACCCAGCTCTGGGGTCCCAGCACAGGGAGGACACGCCACTAAGATGATCAGAGGGATGATGCATTCTCTCTTTCCTCTACAAGGAAAGGCTGAGAGAATTGGGATTGTTCAGCCTGGAAAAGAGAAGGCTTCAGGGTGACCTAAATGCAGCCTTCCAGTACCTGAAGGGAGCGTACAAGACAAATGGAGAGGGACTTTTACAAGAGCGTGTTGTGACAGGACAAGAGGGAATGGATTCAAACTGAAAGAGAGTAGCTTTAGATAAGATGTTCTGAAGAAATTTCTTTACTGTGAGGGTGGTGAGGCCCAGAAACAGGCTGCCCAGGGAAGCTGTGGATGCTCCATCTCTGGATGTTTTCAAGGCCAGATTGGATGGGACTCTGAGCAGCCTGGTCTAGTGGAAGGTGTCCCTGCCCATGGCAGGGGGGTTGGAATTAGATGATCTTTAAGGTCCATTCCCACTCAAACCATTCTGTGATTCTATGGCCTACAGCAAGGTTCTCCCTCAAGCTGAGTGAAAACCCTATCTTGCTCTTTGCCTCATAGCATGGCAGTCATCTGACTGTCCCTGAAATTTATTAATTGTGAAAATTTCTTTATTATTGAGGGAGAGAAGACAGCCTCCAGCAGCAATCAGCGAAGGCATGATGGTAAGTAGTAGTTCTGGTGTGGATGCATTTGTAACACATACTGGAAAAGATTTCAGAATTACCTGAGCAAACAGACCAGTCACTAGCTCCAAAACTAGAAGCAGCCAAGCACTAGCAATCCAGCACCGCAACAAGCAGAGCTGACAGCCCTGTTGCTCTCAGGAGTAATCCATTTTCTCTTCACAGCTCAAAGCTGCATGGATACCTCAGCTGACCATTATCTTGAGCCATGGAGTTTGAGGAAATTTGTCTCAGGCATAAAAGAGTAAATTAACTGAAACCAAAAATACACTTGTACCAACTTTATCTGTTTCTTTCTTAGAGGAACAAAAGCAACACAACTCTTAAAAACTAGATGTACTTAACACAAGACCTGCCATACTTCACTTATGGAAAAGGTGACTCAAGAAGTATGATTATATGCAACAATAGGAAAATTCTAAAAATTACTTGCAATAATATGACTAAGTTTTATTCTACAGTATTCAAATGACCTTACAGTAACCATCTGAGACTGTGTGGTTGAATTATGAATAAAGAATCCTTTCATCAAATTCTGAAGTAAACTCAGATACCAAATGACAATGTCTCAAAGCAATTTCTCAACAATGCATAGCAGCTGGAGGAAAGGGCTTAAAAAGCCCCCACAAAACTGAGAGAAAGAGCTATGTGGTTAAAACTTCACTGCTGTTCTCCAGAAATGTGGAGATTTTAAGACCCTTTCTCTGAAATTTAAAGCAGTGGTTGCCATAAAAAAGGACAAGCAGAAGGAGAACCATTTGTGCTTAGTGTTGGTTTTGAATCATTTAATGGGCTTTCCAACGAAACGGGAAGCTGGCACTGTCTATGAACTATAATACAGAAGCCTAAAGGGCACTGCAGTCACAAAGATACAAACAATGGGCTACTAAGCTGGGGAAAAAATAGCAGGAATGTGAGTTATGACTTGACTGCACAATATGATGCCTTTAGAGATACACAGCTTAATTGATAAGCTCTTCTTGCCCTAAAGCAAGGTACACTAAGTCTGAGCTGAACACTAATTTCTAGTGTCTGAAACAGTCTGGACCATCCACTGTACCAGCACACTGTTCTGTGCAGACTTGCCAATGCAAGAGTTTATGAATTATCTAGCAGTGGGGTGTCAGTCTCACGAATCCCTGATGAGAAACCAGATGAAGGACAAGATAGGAACTAAGCCCTTATACAGAAAATACTAAAATCTCAGAATAGTTACATAGTTTTTGTTGAACTTAGTCTCTGTAAGTGATACAGGGCTGGAAGGAAAAGTAGTTGGTCAAGTGCTCTGAAAATACAATTCCACGGGAAGGAAGGGAACTGAGTACTTTCATAGATTTCCTTCTCTCTCAATTTTTTTAAAATTAGATTTTGTTTGGATTTAGATACAAAAATATCTCCTTCAAGTCTTTTCTTCAAGAGTAACCTGGAAAACTCCCGCCTTAATTATTGTTTTGCAACATTGCTAGTGTCTGAAATACCAGGAAAACCAAACACCCTTCTTGGTTACATAAGGGCACTGTACTGTGCTGTACACAGAAAACCATTATAACAGAAACATGAAGTCTCAGAGTGCACCTAAAGTACACTTTGCACATAAGCACTTAAATTGAAACCATTACTGAACTTATTCCAAAGATAAACTTGGAAAAAATACTTATTTACCATAAGGTCAGTTATACCCTAAATGCTGAATACCTAATCCTGGTATCCAAATTCCTTGTGTATTGCCTCCTCCACTGTAAGCTAACAGGCAGTTCAGGCTTAGGTATACTGAACTATACTAAATAAGGATATTTGATTTACTTGCTTTAGATGTATACAAATAACTGTTGACATTCAAATGTTTGAAGCAGAAAAAAATACACTGAGGAAATTTTCTTACTTATTAAGTAAATCAAACCCCAAATAATTATAATAAGTAATACATATATATGGAAAGTTATCCTTTCACACATTGTATCTAAAATAATTTTTGTTTTTACCCTCAAGTGAGGGGTTTAGCTATGTCTAAGTCTTGCTACTGATCTTACTTCAACATTCCAATTAAGAGCAGATGGGCTCAGATCTTTAAAAAAATTATCTTTAATAAGTAAAATGAATTGATTTAGGCATTACCATTCCCTGAATGCTATTAATATGATAGATGACCTCACTACTTTCTCTGGCCTAGCATCTTCGCCTTTGGTTACCTTGCAGCACAGATGGCCAGGAAGGAAGGATACTAGCCTGGTGATAAGAGTAGTTGTGTTCTTGGTTGGACTCCTGTCTTCTAAGGACAGTTCAGGGTCTTTTAAAATTATTATTATTATTATTATTATTATCATCATCATTATTATTGCAATGAAGATTGGAAAGAATTGATTTTCACAATAAGTGTGGAAATATTTTTTTTTGCTCTCACTAATGGAGTATTTATTATTATGTGGAGGTGCCCCCTTTTGTCTACAGCCATGTGAATTCAGGAAAGATTGATAGCCACAAACACTAACCTGTATCAGATGTACATAAATCTGATTGATTGATTATATGGATGTATTTTGCAGTATCTCATTCTTAAAATTTGAGTTAGATTGAAATTCTTAGACTACTACTCAGAAATCTGCATTTGACTGAGGAAAGCCTGATGGAAGAATTTCAAGTCTACCGTTACAAAATATTCCCAAGACTTTCACGAAGGGAAAGATGTTAACAACTCCAAAGGAGCATTTATGAAACCAAACCTTCTCTAATACTTATCCTGGCCTCAATTACTCTTGTGAAGAACTTTTCTTCACGTTGAGTTACTGGAAACCTTATGATGAGGTAATCTTGATGACATCATGAGCCTCCCAAGTCATTCTGTCCTTCGGGAGGTATGAGATATGCACACAGCCCTAGTTTGAGGGATCTCCAGGTGAGACAAGTGTGTACTGCTGACATAAATACATCTGACAAAACTGAGCTCTGATTCATCTTGTCAGGAACAGAGGTTTGGACTGCAGGCTGTGTGCAGTGCACTTCTTCACCCAACGATGCATCTCCTACCCTGCAATAGCTTCCAAATTATTTCTGGGCACAGTTTGAGATATGGCCTTTTGCTTAGAAAGCCTCGTTCACAATCTGTTACAGAGCAAGGTAACAAAGGCAAGTAGCATTCCCTTTTAATTTTACCATTCAACAAGATGATACGGCTAGTAGAAGAAAAAAGTGCAGAAACTGAAATTCCCTAAGTGAGGTAGGAAGTAAAATTAATTCACTCTAATTGGAAGAAATTAGATTATCTCTGAAATTGCCGCTTTTGTAGGAAATATTTTTAATGAATCAGAGGTAAGTACTACATACTGGGAAAAAGTGTTCTGGGCAACTACAAATCCTTTGTTCATCGTCACTAGTGCACTCATGCATCTCAGATTTGCTAAATGTAAGGGTATAAACCAAAAATTAATGGATACATTGAGAAAAAATTGCCTTAATGTGCTCTCCTAAAACAGAAACTCACTGTTGTTCGGTCAGCTAGCAGAGAATTCCAGTGTTGATGTTGGTGATTTTGTTCTGTTTGCTTGCACCCGAGCATACCACAAGACTGCTCAACTAAAGGTAGAAGAGCAAAACACATCAATTTTGCCTTGCACCCAGACATACCACAGGGCTGTCTGATTTAGGCCAGGGAGCAAAATATTTTGTAATAACTGTTTGTTTGATATAGTAGCACTGTAATACCAAATCTAGAATAAAGGCACCCAATCTGCAACTAGTAGAAGGAATCACATAATTCAGAATCCATAGATACATCACAGCCACCTGAATAAATAGACCAGACCTGTGTGGGGAGACAAGAAAGTATGACTTTGGACCAGGCTGATCCTGACCTATGGAAAAGTGTAGCAATACCCACCTTTTGCCCAGCTGGTGATGCTGTTTGATGCACCCTGGGATGGGCTTTGCCCTCCTGGCTGCCAGGGCTCACTGCTGACTCCCACTGACCTGCTGCCCAGCAGCACCCCCAGATCCCTCTCTGCAGGGCTGGTCTCCAGCCACTCCTCTCAGGGTTTGTACTTGTGCCTGACATGGCTTCGTCCCAGGTGCAGAAACTGGTGTATCAGATACACACTGACTCATCGTCTCAAGGTCAGAACCAGGCTAGATCTGGGCCACACATCCACTGGGTAGCCCTTCTCCCAGGTCTCTGTGCCCCCTATGACACCCTAGTTATCTTGAGAGGTTTGTGGGAGCTTTGAAGAAAAAAGTTTCATTTTAGGTCAAAAGACCTGAAATAATGATAGTTATATTGCATAAAAATGGTACTTCCATAGCACAAAGGTGCTAGCACAGACTTAACTGTGCTTGTCTCCACGATTGGTGTTAAGGAGAGAGGCAGCTCCATAAGTAAGAAGTGGGGAATATTTTTCAGGCTATCTTCTCTCTCCAGAACAATTCCACAGGGTAACCAGCCAAATTTCCCTGCAAAGGTCAGGAGATGTGTCAGAAACAAACACAAGAGTGAGATGAGCTCTGATGAGTGCTGTTCATATACCTGGCAAAGGGTATTCAGACCAACAGATAAATACTTCTGAAGTGTTTGTTGCATGGCTAATTTTTTTTTCTTCAGTTACTGATGTTAATTTAAAAATTCTTTTTCTTTCCTCCAATTTTTTAATAAAAAAAATTAGAAAGAGATTTTTATGATCACTATGTACTTGTACAAGTACAGATAGAATTTGACAGACATGACCAGAAGTGTTTTTTTCTCTATGTCATTTGTCAGCCAAAAATGATGACAAGTGGTATGGCATTTTCTGTCTATGACTAGTATGCTTTTAAGCAGGGAGTCCATCTATATTAATTTCTACTTTATAAGTGGGGAGAGCTTGTCTCTAAACTGGGACAAATTATGCTGAAAATTTTCGGCTGGGAATGCCAAATGTTGCAGTAGCAAGGAGATTAATATAGATCTGGCTTGATACAGCATACCAAGACAGTGTGGAGGAAATCTTTTAAAAGCTGAGACTACCCAAGTCATTTGCAGATGCTACAAAGTGTGAAAAGCACTGAAATGTCACCTGTTTATGTAGCAGGTGCCATTCATGACAACTGTTGTTAAAAAATACCCTTAAAACTCTGCCAAGATTTGCTGTGCCCATGACTTGACACCTCTTCCTTCCCTTCCATTGCTTCACAACATACCCAATTCTACGTAGTACTTTCTAGAGGAACATTTCAATGCCCTTTTTTTTCCCAAAGTGCCAAAGAAGTGGCCTAACTCTGAAAAAAAATGACCCAGGGTCTGAACATGGACTTTTCAACACATAAAACAGCCATAACATTATTCACAAAGAGCTATATTAAGCATCAGGTGCTGCATAAATAAATAAAGCTGCATTCATGAGTGTCTGCAGAGTGTTTTGAACTACTTGATTAAACTGCACCTTATTAGTGAAAATTATGATTAATGAGGAGCTTATAACAACAAAGTTCTCTCTGCAAGCACTAAAATAAAAAGAAATAAATGAGAAGCACACTTTAGCTTGCAGCTGCTGTACTAATAATTAATAAATAAAGCCACACTGAAAGGGTATGTGGAAGATTTTTATTTTACAGAGTTTAGGTTGACCAAAAAACTCATGCACTTCATTCTATTATTTCTTGGGGTTTTTTAGAAAACTGTAAGACTTCATTGTTACTTGAATTTTACAACATGATGAGAGAGGTATCAAAGATCAAGATAATGGGTCAAGCAGGAGGCCCTGGGATAAATACACTTAAGGGAGTCTAAGCAATTTTGTTGCTCCATTATGCTCCATAAATTAAGCTGGTGGCTTTTCCATCCAGCTATAACATTCATCCATTAGCTGAAGAGGAGGCAGGGTCCTTCTCATTTATTATTTATAAGACAGGGCATGCACAAGTTGTCTGACATCATCCTTGTCACAGCTAATGAGAAACTGCAATAAATCCATCTTTTTGGATCTCTCACAGAAGATATGAAAAATCTCAGATCTAATGATCCATTTTTCTGCAGTAGGGAAGGGCTTGCTGACCTACACAACTGAATAGATTATCGTATATGATTGTGTCCCAAAAGGATGAGCTTCCTACACCACTACTGCTGTTTGAGGGATGTTCCTGTGTCCATATACATATGTTGTATAAACATAAACAACCAGCATGAGTCAAAGAGATGTTTTTACCGTCAACAGGAGTAACCAACGGAAACCAGAAAGCAATTTAAGGTCTTCAGCTCTTAAATCTACTTTGCTACAGTGGATCAACAATGTTAGGCTGAGATCCTGACTGCCACAGAGTGGGGTAACACAAGCCAATGCCAAGATCCAGGGAAGCATTTCCAATGCCAGTCCAATATGAAGCTGAAAAACGTTGGCACCTGGAATGGGGCTCTACATCACTCTATATTGAAAAAATCACCCTCCAGTGCACATCTTGCTCTCTCTCTCACCGATGGACTGCCCTAGACAGAGAGCCTGGGTCAGAACACACAGGCAGGAGTTTGGCTGAACATCTGAGCACAGAGAGCTAAGGACCTGAGCAGTTTTTAGTTCCCCAACTCTTATTTAGCAGTACCTCTGTGGCCTGGAGAGTAGGAGAAATGCAAGATGCTGCCAGAGGATTGGGGCAGGCTGGGGACATTGCTGTTATAAAAAAACTTCATGGGAGTTGATCAGAAGTGGTGATTCAGGTAGGAATTGTCCTTGTATGGAAACAAAGAACAATGTGGAGGGAGAAATTTGAGAAAGAAGGGGAAGGTTTACAGGGGGCATTTTATGGGGAAAGTGCAGGTAGCATAAGCAAGGATTGAGGGCAGTCCTGCAATTCCCCTTCTCTCCCAACAGGTCTCCAGACATCTGACATTAGCAATTTCTTTCATAGTGTGAATGATCTTATGGGACAAGACCTGGCGACAGCTGGTGCTTTCTTATAAAGCGCATCAGACCACACTGAGGCTATCATATTCCCCAGGATCTCAGCTTACATTGGTTAAAATCGGACAATAATTTTGCTGTTAATTCTGTTTTTCTGTTAATTCAGGCAAATTAGCCTGTCCTAAAATGAAAAAAAGGTACAGGCTGTTCCTTTTGCTTCACTGAAGCTTGAACTTAAATTCTGTTGTGGTTTAATCCCAGCTGGCAACCAAATACCAGACAGATGCTTTGCTCACCCATCTTACCCCAGTGGGATGAGGAGGAGAATCAGAAAAAAGGTGAAACCCATTAGCTGAGACGCCAATAGGTTAAAATTGGAATTAAACAACAATAACAATAATAATAATAATTTTCATGCAAAGGAATACAACAAAAAGAGAGACAGAAACAAAACCTAAACTAAACAAGTGATGCACAACACAGTTGCTGACCAATGTTCAGCCCATCCCTGGGCAGCAGTCAGCCTCTCCCTCTAGCTTATATACTGGGCATGACATTCTATGGTGTGGAATATCCCTTTGGCTAGTTTGGCTCAGCTGTGCTTGCCATGCTGCCTCCCAGCTACCTGTGCGCCTCCTTGTTGGCAGAGCAAGGGACACTGAAAAGTCCTTGATTTAGAGTAGGCACTACTTAGCAACAACTGCAACATCAGTNCTGACCAATGTTCAGCCCATCCCTGGGCAGCAGTCAGCCTCTCCCTCTAGCTTATATACTGGGCATGACATTCTATGGTGTGGAATATCCCTTTGGCTAGTTTGGCTCAGCTGTGCTTGCCATGCTGCCTCCCAGCTACCTGTGCGCCTCCTTGTTGGCAGAGCAAGGGACACTGAAAAGTCCTTGATTTAGAGTAGGCACTACTTAGCAACAACTGCAACATCAGTCTGTTATCAACATCATTCTCATACTGAATCCAAAACACAGCACTGTGCCAGCTACTAGGAAGAAAATTAACTCTATCCCAGACAAAATAGCAGTTTAAATACTAACATTGTTATTTCCTTCCTCATGAGAGACCAGAGTGCTAAAGCTCTGACCTTTACTATTTTCCACCAGCTGTCGTATCTCAGATAAGTGGTGATTGGTATATCCAGCCAGCTGTATCATTCTCCTGTAAGAAAAAAGGAAACCGAACCTTACCACTGAAAGGAGCCTGAGGCATATTCATGCCCTCCTGTGAGGTCACCAGAGGAGATCAAAACACCTGCCCCATCCTCTCATGAGTATAATCATCACCTATCAGAAATAAGGCCTTATTTTGGTTTCACCTGGGTGGAGAAAGTGTCTACAGGTAATTTTAGGGAAGGCAACTAAGCCTCATTTATTTCTAGTCTGAGCTTCATGGCTGCCCAATTTTTTGCACATGTAGGTCTTCACAGGCAATGTGAAACGTTCCTTTCTCACACAGCTCTGGTGTACCTCCATGACAACCAACAACACGCTTGCTAAAAATTCCAAACAATGACAATCTTCTGCTGAGCTGATCAAAAAGAAGATGAAAAATGCTAATGAACTATATCAGCCCATTTAAATATTTAGCTCAAGACTGCTAAAATGCAAATATATCCATTAAATACACACTTAGAAGAAAAATGTCAACCTACTGTACCAAATTAATGTGTGAGTTGTTATATTTCTTAGCTGAGGCAGAAATAATTGCTGAATAATTGTGTGTATAACAAAAAACATTGCTGAATGAATTAACACTTTTTTCAAAAAAGACTAAATCTTTCAAAAGATCAAATATTTCCAAATCTGACATGCAGGTTTTCAATTCTGTGTGTTGCTCCAAGGATTCATATAAACTGAGCAACTAGACTCTGTTTAAAATCTTCAAGAAAATGCTCTTTTGCCTCATAAAAGCCTACACCTTTGTATATTTTAACATAAAAATGCATCTAGAATTTTAGAAACTCTGCTTTTGAGAATAGGGTCCAAGGAGCCCTCAAAATTGTGAAGTATACTGACCATGGGCTACTTTTAGATATGTGATATATCAGTTTTTTCTGGAAGTGCTGCTGTGTTTCCGTTAACTTTACAGGGAGCATCAGGAAAATATGGTCCAAACTTGAGCACCTTAGGTCCTCTGTTTTATACTTTATAAATCTGTGCCTGTTGCCTTGGAGGTCATAAAAAAATCACATCGAAGAAACAGGAAAACAATCAAGAAAGAAGGACAGAGAAACAAAAGGTTTTTGAGTTGGCCCCAAAAATGCCAAATTCACCCCAGTGTAATTCTGCTGAAAACAATGGAAGTACACAGGAGCTGAACTTTTCCCACTGTCTTTACATAACAGTAAGCAGCCTGTAAAATTATTTTCTCCAATAGTCCTGCACATTTTCAGTAGGTGAACAGAAATTTGCTATGTGGAACTGAGGGTTTTTTTTTTATTTTTGTATTCTTGCAAATAATTACTTTCTTAATCTTTGGCAATCCTGTTTCCAACCAGAGATTCTGCTTGGTGTTGAGAGGGTGACAATCCTGACACAAGAGAGGACGGGACAAGAATGAACACTGACAATACCAAGCTTCAGCACTCACAATCACTGGCAGAGCACTCCCTAGGTAACAGTAATTTGCTATAAGCTCTTTAAGGGATAAATTTGGCTTCTTATAATTCAGTTTCTGGTAGCAAGCAATAAAAAGTTGTTTTGCAAATAGACAGCTGATGGAGCTCTGATACCTCTGGGAATACAAGGTGAGGGCAACTCCAAAAGCAATGATGGTAAAACTTCCCTGTGGGTTCCTCAGTGTGAGGGAGGCTCTGCCTTACATCTCCACCGAGGTGATCAGTGTGATGGGGCAGAGGTGTATTACGTGCAGCCTTCAGCATCAGGAGCTGCAGTTCTGCCAGGTCCCAAAAAGAGATGCACAAAAGAAGGTTCCTCCTTGCAAAAAGCTAGCCACCCTCCTTAACAGGCCCACACAGGCTGCTCATCACAATTACCCCGCTGTCACCCCCCCTGACACTGGAGTGAGCTCTCCGGGCTGTTTCTGCAGGAGCTGCATTAAGTACCAAGGTGCAGCTGCAGAGGACATCAAATACATTACATTCTCTGGCTTAGAGCAAATCACCGTGGCTTTATGCAGTACTTAGACAGATGAAAGCAAAATTAATATTCTCATAAAATAACGAGGAAATACTCACTACTTTGTTTTTCTCACTCTGCTGACATGTGTACTTTTAGCTACAATAAAAAATTTTGTCTGATTACCAAAAAAATTTGCTGAGAAATGCAGTGCAGTAAACTTGCCCTAGCTCTGCTTTTTCAGTTATTTTTAAAGCTGTACTAGATCATTAGGGCATATGCAGAATAAAAAGCAGCAAATCATTTGCCAAAGAGAAAGACATTGGATTTCCATAAGAACAAAGGCTTACATTTAAAAATATATACATCTACTTCAGCTAGCAACAGACCAAAGATTGGAAAGTGTGGAAAGAATGGAAACATTCCTTTGAGTAATAAATCATACTTGGCACTCTCTTTGGGAGAGCTATGTTAAGAACTAGTCTCCCGATAGTAACACACGAAGCTATTGGAATTTCATAAGCTTTCTACAACTGCATACATGAGAAAAAATTAAAATAAAGCAGTTAGCATGAGGTAAGTTTGTGTAACAAATAATTCTAGGATTTTTTTTAATTAATTCAGCCACTGGAGTGTGAAAAAATGTATTGTGTATCCCTGTGCTTGAAGACAGAGCTGAAATTCAGCGAGAGGCCTTTGCACAGGGAGGGTGGTGCTGCAGCAATCTGATAGCACATCTATAGAGCAGAGCCCAGATAAACCACCAGGAAAGGAGGATAAGCTCATGTGCAAAGTCCTACTCTTCACCCACCCTACCCACACACTGCAGCCTCTGAGTCACTCAAGAATCCTGTCAAGACACAGACAATACAGTTATTTGCTTAAATACACTATGAAACATGTCGCAGTTAATGCTTTCTCCACCTGCAAGTGCTAAAAGCATCAGGATACCCATAAAACATCTCCCACAAACAACTGCAGCGACCACGGGATCTGCTGTTGAGCTCGTACTTACATTACAGCATCGGCCGGGACAAAGCTGGGCATTTAACTATTTCTTCGTAAACTGCTTCCACATGTTCGTCTGCTCACTGTGCCATTCCTTCCATTGATTGCTTGTGTTTGACAGCATCTGGACTGCAAAACGATCCTTTGGCCCTCTTTTGCAAAATCAGCAGGCTGCGGAGGGATGCGTGACCACTGCTGCAGCCGATGTATCCAAACAGCCCAATGCAGCAGAGGCTTTAGCTCCCCCTTCCAAGCCTGGTTTTTTTCTTTCTTTGTCTGTGTGGGGTTTTTTTAAAGAGATATGGTCCTGACTAACCTCAGGTTTCAGGAACACAACACAAGCTCCAGGCACGGGGCAGCCAAACAGATGTGGAAGGATGCCAAGACAGAAGGCAAAAATAACACAATTTTAAGAGATGTTGCTCAAGGCATAACATGTATTTGAACTGTTTCCTGTAACAGATCCAATTTTGTGATTGGTTCTCCTTAATTCCAGTTTTTCTTGACATTTTGCTGCATTACTTCTTCACTTTTTGCATTTTTTTTCAGCTTATACAATAGAAATAATAGGTTTTCTGCTTATTTATTTCACTCTTCAACTCTCCTGTGTCAAAGAATGTTTACATTTTAAATGTTCACAATTAGAAGAAGTCCTCTTGTTGCGATAACGAGTGGCATGGAGACCCCAGGCAGGTGCAAAGGAGGGGCTTCATTGCCAAAAACCTGGCCTTTTTATGCCGTTAGTCAGTTATCAGTTTACATAATTTTAAGGCACAGCAAACCAAGTTTGACCAACCACCATACACCGTGAAGTGAACACGAGGCAGTCATGCAGCATGCCTCACTTCCTCTATTCCAGCTGAGTCAGTCTCCCATAGTCCTTTTCTACTTAGCCTAAGTAACAGGCCACAGCCATGATTCTACAAGGCCTTTTCTTTACAAAACTTTACTTATGGTAACATCCTCTGTTAAAACTTTTGCCTGTATGGCAGTTTTAGCAAATATCTTTACTGTTCTGCCTCTGTTTTACCCATGACATATTATGCTCACACTCTTTAGGACTTCCTTAAATTAATTTTGTTCTGCCTCTGTTTTACCCATGACATATTATGCTCACACTCTTTAGGACTTCCTTAAATTAATTTTGTCAGTGCTGATTACATCAAGACTCAGAAGTCTGTGGGCTACCAGTAGCATCCTGAATTTGGTTTCTCTTTTCCAAGCTGGCACAGGTAGCTGTTAGCACTTCCACATTTTAAAACTCATCTCCTTATTAACTTCACATTCATATTCCTATTCATGTGATCAACTGTATAAAGCAGACTTCAGCACTTAAGGCATTTCTAAGATTTTTCATTCTCTCCCCTTAGTCACTTATGTTAACCTGTCAGGTTGTCCTCCAGGAAAACCAAGAAACCTTTCCTTTGAGATCCCTTCTAATCCTGCCAGTTGTGTTTCTTTGAATTCCACCTGTAAGTGTAGAATGCTGCCTCTCCCCTTGATCCAGCAGCCTACTGCCAGAAACACATTATTCTAACCTGTCAATCTTCATTTAAAATGCTGTAGAAGTTCACAAGAGCTTCAGGACTGGCTGAAAGGATGAGATTGGGGATTTCTAGGGAGTCTGGAGCTCTCTTTTCCCTCTGCAGTCCTGAGCTGCACAGGTGATGCACTAGAAATAGCTTCTCTACAGGGTAATGTCAGCAGAGGCAGAGAAAACAAACACAAAGTGCTAATGCAGCTTTGTACAGACAGAGGATTCCTCCTTAGACAACTCCTGGACTTTACTACAGCTCTGCTGCTTTTGGTTAGAAAAACTTGTTTTCCTGCCAAGGAGCTGAGGCTGGCTACTCTCATGTTGAAGGTTAGAGTAACACTGCAAACACTAAGAGGCTACTGCTCCATTGTATAAAAGGAAATATTATTCTTCCAAGGAAAACAAGTCTGTTTCATATTAAAGTACATCTGATAGTAAGTGAAATTACTTGTGTTATCAGAAGCAATTTACCAGAGGAGGATAACATCCTTATATTTGGAGTCCTGATCACGAAAGGTCAAGAGGAACTGGGCATAAGTAAGCAACAACACTGTCCCTACAGTTGCTTTTTGTTGCATAGAGATCAAGGAAAACACATTTTTCTGGTCATCATATCTCAGCTTTAACCGCAGAAACACTAAGAAATCCTCTCTGAGTTCAAATAAACAAAAGGACATTGTCACCAGGCAGAGCAGACTGTTTAGCTGGGAAAACATGCAGTGCCAGTCTCCAAAACATTGCCCCGCTGGATAAGCTCCTGCAGCACAATGATCTCACACAGCTGTCGTGTTGCTCCTAAGTTTCACTGCTGAAAGGATTGGCCCCAGTGCAGTGGCACGCTGAGAACGACCTTCCTGAGCAGGGCATGCGTGTTGGCTGCAGCTGCCCATGGCCATCCTGGCCACGTAGGCCAGTAGGATGGCATCAGACCTGCTTAAAATCCATATAGGGGGGTGGGAATGAAGCCACAGATGACAATGAAGCATCTCAAGGATAGGAGGCAATGGGGGACAGGACGTTGAAATGAGAATGCTTTAAAAGCACTCTCTCACAAAGTGCTCAAATCCTTTCTAAGCAGCAGGCATAAAGAGCCCTCCTTTGAAATTCCATTCCTAGAGTGAAAATAGATTCTGAACAACTAGCATTATTAGCAATCTTCTTATAGAAGAATGTCAGCTGAGGGCAGCCCTTTGTCTGGAAACTGAGCCTGAAAAAGCAGCTGGGAAGCAGGTGAAGGGCAAATTTCCCCTCCAGGGACACTCTAAAACAAAGGCAAAAATAAGTATTTGATTAATGCATTCAGCATCCCAGCTGTGAAAATCAAGTAAAATTAGAAGGCTCATTTTTGCTGCTGCTGATTTTGGTATGACTTTTACTGATGCTGACATGGGTGAAATGCAACCAGCTACTCAAATGGGTGGCCTGCAAAGCTGATACCTGATAAAGCTCACCTGCCTCCTCTCTTAGTCAGAACCATTCTTTGTATTTCTCCCCCTTTTAAATTTCACTTCCCTCCTCCTCAAATGGGACACTTCCTCTCACACAGCACCCTCAGCGTTAGCAGCCTCTCTATGTTGTCCATGGAGGGAGAGGCACAAAGTCACATCCCCTGATACCCCTTGGACATTCACTGTGGCCGTGGCAGAGTAGGGAGAGCTGGGTTCCCACTGGGCAGCACTGGGCTGGAGGCAGCCAAAACCTGTCACTCACCCTGCCATGTACAGGGCCACTGTCACACTCCAGGATAAGCAAATGGTTTTATCTTCCAGATGCAGCCCACAGCCATCCCCATAATGAGGGGAGCTGAAATCTTCCTCAAGTGGCAGTGTATCGCATCTAGGTAACAGACCCTGTTCGAAAGTTACAAGGACTGTTTTAGCTCTGTGGAAAATCTCAGAAGAGCTGATCCAACCACTATGAGAAATATGAAAAAAAAATGCAAAATCTTAATCAAAATTAATTTTCATATTGAGCTTTATTTCCTCCACAATTTTATTGGATTTTCCCAGGCATTGCAAGATCACAGTCTCAGATGTAGGAGGAAGGCCAGCAATTTTGTTTAATTCTCCTCCCCAGCCCCCAGCATAGCCAGCCTCCAATTAAAGGGGATAAAAATGAAATTTAGGCATAAAACCTTCTTACAAAATCCATCTGTAAGTGACCTGCACTACATAACGGCAAAGATTAAGTGGGGTCTTTGAAGATGGTGAATGTATAACAGATAACTAATTAGTGACATTTGAAGATAAGCTGAATTGTTGACAACCTGAAATAATTTTTTTAAATATCAACAACAGTGACAGGGTTTTAGTCCTCTGAGGTTCAATATTTGGAACTGAGTTAGCTGGATCTTGTAGTAGGATCACTGTAATATTTGGAACAGCAAACTCTTCATCACAACCTGCTTCAGCTGTCTCAAGTGACTCATGTGATTCAAAGGTGCTGCCAGGCAAAAGTTTTAAAAAAAGAGGAAATATGAGGAAGAGGTGACCTAACTGAAAAGTCTCTAGTACTGGGAGTGCCAAGACCCTTGACTTGCTTCTGTTTTAAGTTAAAATTGTGATTTCTGCATTTTGTAATTGATCATATCTGCGGTAGATGTCTTGTTAACCTAGATAAAAAGACAAAAATGTTTTAAATTAACATTTCTAGGCTGCGATCCAGGATGATTAAAATACCGTCTTGCCCAGGCTATTAGTGCCATAACAATTTTAATGCCACCAAGGCCAGGCAATTAGTGTTTGTGTGATTAAAATACCAGCCTGGTCTTCTAGAGCCAGAGTGATTAGTACGTTGTCAGTCCTGGCTATTAGTGTTAGCACCACCAATGGTGAGGAATTTTATAATCCTTTGAGAATTAATTTAGGCTCATATTAGCTTGACATGATGCTTTTTCTTTAACTATACTTTACCTCATTGCTGTATAGATATATATATGCATATTTCAAATATTTACATAATCATAAGAAAAAATATTTTTGTGTTTGTACCACTGTGAAAATGGAAGATTTAACGTGTTGTCTGTGTAGGAGGAGTCATGAAAAGACTGGATTATCAAGTAGGAATTCCAAGCAGGGAAATTAAAACAATGATGGAATTTGTTCACCCTCTGACTAAAATTTAAATGCCAGCTCAGTCAGTCGATGGCATGCGGCCAGAGCCGTGCAGCCTGACTGACCCCATTTGCCCAGGGCAGTGGATGCATTAACCACTGCAGTGCAGTGCAGCCCTCTCTGCAGCCCGAGGCGGGTACAGAACAGCTGATGGGGAGAGTTGTCTTTGACACCAAGTGTTCAAATTCAGGTGACGGGCTTTTTCTATGATAAATACTGACAATACCAATGAGGGGCAAAACTCGACATTAAGGACAAAACTGTCACGGAAGAGAGCTTGGCTTAGGCTATCCAGGAAATGCGGGGCCATGAAGAACCACCTTTGTAGAAGCTGATACCTAGAGAAGGTTGAAGCCACGTCACAGCAGACAGCTGGGCTGTAGCACTCAGGCCATCAGTATTCAGCTCAGAATTGCACCTACTCTGCATCTTAGGACCTGTGTAGCATTTGTATATATGTATATCTATATACACACTCTGTACTCTCTCTATAATCATATATGCATATAGATCATTTACTGCAACTTTGAATTTTCTATTTTTTAATCAACTCTCCAGATGTCCATGAAGTCTTATTCTGTGACCACTTTGAATTCCTTAAAAACCTTCGACAGTGAATTCAAATGCCTTTGGAACTCTAGGTACACAGGATTTCCTGTATCCCTTTATGCTGTCCCTCTCAGTTCAAGTAGGTAAGTGAGGCGTGATTTACACTCACTAAATTCATGTTGGCTTTCTCACAGTGTCATAGTTATTCATGTGTCCTCTAATTTTATTCTTTATTATAAATCTTGTGGAAGTGTCCTACAGATATAATGAACATACCAGTCTGTAGTTCCTCAGATCCTGGTTGGAACCCTTTCTCAAAAATGGTCTCATCAGTTGTTTTCCAGCACTGTGAGAAGCAAAGGGTTTTGAAGCAAAAGTTACAAGCATGGACAGTCATTCAGGTAATTTCCTTTAAGAGTTGTTAAATGAACTGATTTTTGAAAATGTCTAGGTCCTGGTAATTTGTTACTCTTCATTTTCTCTACTGTTGTACGTATTCCACTTCAAGGCAGCAACTCTGCGTAGTTTCCGTCTGGAAGAATGCCAACATGGAGATTTTCCTGCGCTCTATTGTGGTGAAAAAATATGCAAATAGCTGAATCAGCTTTTTACTCTGATGGGCTTATTTGCTTTGTTTACCATGGAAGAGTTTGAAAAACTAGGTAGAATTATTTTTGCACTTTTGCAGGTTGTTCATCAGTAGTCAGCTCAAAGCTGCATCACTTCCAGTCTTGGTTTATTTATTAATTCATCTCTCCTACATGAGAAGATGTTTCACCTATGCACTGGTAGCTAATACCTTCTTCAACACGGGGAGTGTAAGGTAGGCATGAGCTATCATGCATCACTGTGTTCAACAGTCAGGGCAGAGCCATGCTTAACACATTATTTTCCACAATTTAAATACCAAAGAAATTTACTCATGAGGGAAGGATGAAGACCCATACGTAACCACTTCCAGACCCCCAGTGGATATAAGTAAAGCTTTGGAAAACATTTTAGGGGTCTCTCATCTTTCTCTCTTGTACCTGCTCACCGGGCATCAGGACAGGACAGAAGAGCAGGCTGTGTGAAATGAGGGGTGGCATGAGTCAGATTGCGGTGTCAACTCTCTTGCAGCCTGCCTCCATCCTGCAGTTAGAGAAAATATTATTAATTATTGTGGTAAATAATAGTAAAAATACTATACAAAATACAGATATACTATATTTTATGTGTCTATTCAATATATAAATAAATACAATGTAAATTTTATGTATTTATTTATAAATACATTTCTTTCCAAAAACTACAAACCAACTTGATAATCTTAGTAATTTTTATAAACGTTGTTGATAACCATTTTCTGCTGGCATAGTGCAGCCATGAAGAAGGAAAATGTGATCTACAAGGGATAGAATATGGTAAGTTACTAATGAGTGAGAGCTAATTACAAGATTCTATGTGATTCTGATTTAGTCCCAGTTAAGCAGGATGCCAAGAAGACACAGAGAACAGATTCAGAGAAGCCCTAGCAATACAGTTAGAGAAACAATGTTCACCTTGAAAGACAGTTATTAAACCTGCTTAATTTGTTAATCAAAAGAAGGTGAAAAAAAATATGACTGATCATCAGCAAAAGCCATGGATATCCAGGAAGCAGAATGTATTTTTAACCTACTGGACGATATTAATTTCTTATTCATAAATGATCTTCTCTTTTTTTTCATGCATTTTTTCTTCTTTTTTATGTAGCTACTCCACATTTCACAATTTTTTTAGCAAAACTTACCTTTGAGCATAGAATTAAGAAGTACTTCCCTCTCAAACAACCTTCCTAAATCAGCCTTAATAAATTTCTTGATAACCAGCTTTGTCTTTTACCTTCCATTTCATCATGCACCAGTGTATTGGCCTCCATATCAGACAACTCACTCACGGAGAAAATCTTATTCACAGAACCTTCTGTTATCTGCTTTTTGTCTGGATTAAGAGCCACTCCTGGCCAGTTTGTAGTTTCTCTCATGTTTTATTGTGTTCAGGCACAACCTACAAGCCTTTCATTTCTGTCCTCTAGTATTTCATACTAGTTAAGTACAAATGGAGCTCTCCTCTCACCTTTACTCCTTTATTTTCCTTTCTCCCTTCCCCTGAAATCAATTAGAGGGTCCAAAATAATAGGAGGCCATTCCCAAGAGGGTGAAGACCAGATTTCTCCATGACCAGCAGAAATGCCTCAGCCCTAAGCAGTATTTCTCTTAGGATTCTAACTGGCCTTGCCTTTTCTCTTCTTCTACATATCATCTGCTAACATGAACACATAGAAGGCAAAACAGAAAGGAATAGTCAATGGCCACGACAGCCATGGGCCACAGATATCCCTGAAGTCATGCTGACCTCTGCCAGGAGTACACAGAGCCTGGCACAGCCTGGCCACAATACTACTGCCCCCAAAATGAATCTGCCCAAGGTGCCTGTGCACCCACAAATGGTGGGTTGTTGCAATGCAAAACAAAATGTGCACAGGCACAGTTTTCCATTATAATCTTATAGTGATGCCATCTGTCTACTTTTCATTGTCAAGGAATATCTTTATTTGCCAGGAAGAGAAGACTCTTAAGAGATTAGATGTTAGATGGTGTTCTCAAAAACAATAAATAAATCCTACAATGATAAAATAAAATAATAAACAAATCAACAAATAAAATAATTACCATAGTTACATCCGTACCTCTGTTCCAGTCACAGCCCTCAGGCTCAGCACTCAGATGCATTCTACAGCTTCTTTATAACATTTCCTAATAGCTTGTGATTCCCCCCAAAGTGAGCCTAGCAGACTCATCCCGTCAAAAACATCAGACCCAAAAGTTTCCTTTCTCTCAGTTACCTGAGACAGGTATACAAGAAAATAATTATCTCATGGATCACCATCACTCATAAATTGTTGCACATAGGTAAAACCTTAGGAAATGAAGGTCTTGTTGCCTTTGTAAAATCATGGCCTACCTCCTGTTACTTCAGCTAAGTAGAAAAGGACTGTGGGAAAGAGACACAGCTGAATTAAGGGTAGAGAAACACGCTGCGTGACCATCGCGTGCTCACACTGTGGTGTATGGTGGTTGGTTGAATTATGTTTGTTGTGCTTTAAAACTATGTAACTGATAACTGGTTAACTGCTTAAAAATGCCGGGCTTTTGCAATAAAGCGGCTCTCCTTTGCACCTGCCTGGGGACTCAGCGTTGCTATGGACCCTCACCCATAACAGATGTGCTAATATTTTCCTTCCTTCAGCCTCACAGGCAGCAAAGGCCAGCAGGATTTGTGCTGGAGATGTCTTTATGTCTCCTCTCGTGACATTGCACTGCATTTCTAGCTGCTTCATAAGAATAAGAAACTTTAAAGTTGGTGCATGCTTTATTTTTCCCAGGTTTTTTACTGTTTAAAAGATCAGCTACTGATTTTTGATAGTGCTCAAACTGCTGTGGTTGCAAGGTAAGAGAGGGCAGAAAATACCTTGTTAACTTGGTCGTCCCTATAAAAACATATGGATTCCCTTCACCTGTGCTTTTTGTTAGACACCCTACTTTACTGTGTCTAACTGGATGTGTTGGCAGGGGGGTTGGACTCAAGGATCTCCAGTGGTCCCTTCCAACCCTAACTCTCCTGTGATTCTGGGAGAGGTATCTGTGCTCTCTGCTGCTCCACCCTGCTGGAACAGTGCGGAGGGCTCAGATGGGGCCACTGGAAAGTTCCAGTGCCCAGAAGGTTCCGGAAGACTCTCTGCAGTTTTGGCAGTTGCCACAGCAGCTGCTGCTGCAGTTGAGGCTGTGCTTCCAGCCCGGCACCTGTGCCCTGGCTCTAATGGTAACTAAACCTCACCCCCTTGCTCCACTCCCGCAGCCCACTCTGGCTATACTGCTGAGGCCGGGGTTTGACCCCAAACTGGGCACCCGGGGAAGTGCTGTGGCTATACGTGGCCAGGTGAGTGCTGCTGTGGGGTAGAAGCTGCTGGGGAAGCTGGGCATGTGACACAGCAGGGCCTGGTGCTGGCAGGAAACCCACAGAGAAAGCTTAGCTGGCTCAGGAGCCTCGCTCTCGGAGGCTAGGGGCATCCAGGAAATTCCTACTGTGTGCCTGGCCTCTTCTCAAATTATTGCTGGGCTTCAGCTTTGGCCACTGTCAGAGGCAGAGACTTGCCTAGAAGGATGCATGGGCATGACACATCTTTATCCAAAATGAGGAAACTTGAAAGATGAGTATTAATCATTTTGGTGGGTTCTCTTAAGACTTTTTGCTGTCTTCATCTCTGGTGAAGATAGAGCAATGGTGAGCCACAGTCATATCATTTATATTATGAGACCACTTCAGATGGAAAAGATTTATATCCATAAACTTTAAGTCACAGGGGAATCTGTGCTGCTTTTTTCCCAAGTCTGAGGTTCTGCTTTGCAGTCAGTGAATTTTAGGGCGGAAGAAGAAAGAAGGATTTCATACAGGGTTTTTGGGGGGTTCTTTTGAGTGTGTAAATAATGACATTTTAAGGTATGCGAATACAGTAATTCTTTTTTCAGTTTTCTTAGGGACCTTGAGATCCATGACACAAGCAGTTATCTCTTAAACATTGACAAAATGACACCACTAAGGTCACTGCTGTACGTTAAGATGTGCACTACAAGGTACAGTACAATACATTTATCATCAGTGGGACTTGCTGCTATTTACCATCCAAAAAATTGTAAATACTGAGACTCTTTGTTTCTTCCAGTGCTGGTAGATAAGCTTGGTCTACTGGTTGTCATGCAGAACAGAGAGTTAGGACTGAAGACCTTATTAATTTATGTAATAGTTGCATCAAGACAGTCCTTACTCGGTCACGCATGGGATTGTTGGAGTTGTCTGCTTTTGGATTTACTACCATCAAGCAACTAAGCTTTTGCTTTTTTTAATGAGTGGCAGCATAGAAAATGGATGAAGAAATTTTCTGGCCAAAGCTAGGATCAGAATGTTTTCCCAAGGGAAAGGAGGAGACAAATGTGCCCAAGAAAACCAAAAAATGGGTGCATGCAGACATGCCCAGATCAGAGTTCCAGGTCTAGCAGGCTTAATTCACTGCAAAAAGAACATACATGTCCTGAAGTTCTCCTGACTTGTGCTAGGAAGATGGTGGCTGGGAGCATCCTTACACTGACAAATAATTGACTAGACCTAGTCCCTGGCTGCCTTCATGGTTCTCAGGAATGAAGCAAGGCATAAGGAGCAGGTTTTAGGCCAAAATATCCTTAGGGCCGCAAAGATGGTTGCAGGGCTGCATCAGCTCTCCCATGGAGACTGGCTGGGAGAGCTGGGGTTGTTCAGCCTGGGGAAAAGAAGGCTGTGGTGTGAGTTTACAGCACTTCGCAGTACCTGAAGGAGCCCTCAAGAGAGCCAGACAGAGATGCCTTGCTTTTTACAAGGGCATGTAGTGACAGGACAAGGGCCAGTGCCTTTAAACTGAAAGAGGGCAGGTTTAAATTAGCTATTGGGACGAAATTCTTTGCTATGACAGTGGTGAGGCACTGGAACAGGTTGCCCAGAGATGTTGTGGATACCCTGTCCTCGGAAGAGTTCTTCACGACCAGGTTGGATAGGGGCTTGTGAGCAAGCTGGCCTAGTGGAAGGTGTCCCTGCCCACAGCAGGGGGGTTGGAACTGGATGATCTTTAAGGTCCCTTCCAACCCAAACCTTTCTGTGATTCTGTGAGAATTGTTCCGGTGAGTCATACTGAGCTCATGAGCCTCAAGATCAGCACTGTCAGCGCAGGTACATTTGGTCAAAGCTCCGGGTTCCATTCCCTCCTCTCTCAGGTGCAGTCCGAAGAAGTGGCTTGGCACCTCTGTGATGAGCCTGGCAAAAAACAGATCCTCTGCACCATTCAGTGGTAGTGGCACCAAGTGTCTGCTGACAACTGAACTGCTTTAACAGTGCTGATACTCACAAGGCTTTTAGTCACCTGCAGGAGGAATGGGGCAGCTTGCCCCTCTCTGAGCCACCTCGAGTCCGTGAACTCAGGAAAACCGCCTACAACAGTGGCACAACAGTTCAGATATTTTTTTCCTGGGCTCTTTGTCAAAACAAAGTTTGTTTGTGTTTTTGTGCTTTCTGTAGGAATTGTTTGACTGTGTCAGCTGGCTAGGAAGTCTTTAAATGGTGCATAGGATCTTAGGGACCAAAATTGGAGAATATGGCAAATGAATTTCATCACTGCATCAATCAATTCAGAGGCTTCATGGCAGAGTTATGGCTTCTGAGAATCCAGGACACTGAAAAAGAGCAAATACTGACTATTTAGCTGTGATTAGCATAATCCTGATCCCAACCTATTAAACTCTGCTGAGAGGCAATGTATATTAGCTTAGGCTGGATGCCACACAAACACTTGGAGCAGGAAAAGAGTGAGCAGATGCTGGTCTACAAAAACTGATGTAGCCATATCATTTGCCTACATGCATGGATCTACTTCTAATTAAATTTTGCGGATGACACCAGTTTGGGGGGAAATGAGTGAATACACTTGAGTACAGGCCATTCAGAAGGATGTAGACAGACTGGAAGAATGATCCAGCCTTGTGAAATTCAAGGGCAAATGCAAAGCCTTGCTTCTGGAAATGAAGAGCCTCTGTCACCTGTGCAGGCTGGTCCTGCCTGGCTAGTGGCAGCTCTGTGGAGAATAAAGTGAGCAGCAAGAGGAGCATGAGCCAGCAGTGCCCTGGCACCAAAGAAGGCCAACAGGTATTGGGCTGGGTCAGAGCCAGAGACCAAAGGTAGAGATTATGCCCCTCTACCCAACACTTACTATACTACTGTGGGGCCCCGAATACAAGAGAAGCATTGACTATAACTTGATCGAGTTCAGCAGAGGCACCACTTTGGTGGGGGCTGGAGAACTGGCCCTGTAAGGAAATGCTGGAGGAGTGGGATTGTTCAGCCTGAGCCAAAATGGCTTCAGGAGACCCAGCAGCTCCTGGTGCCAAGGGGGAGGTGACTGAGGAGGAGCCGGGCTTTTCACAGCAATGAAGGACAGGAAGATGGGAACCAGCAGGTATGTTTCGAAAGAACAGAAGTTAAAAGCAGTGTGCTGGTTTGGGCTGGGATAGAGTTAATTTGCTTCACAGTAGCTGGTAGGGGCTGTGTTTTGAACTTGTGCTGGAAACAGTGGTGATACCACAGAGATGTTTTCCTTACTGCTGAGCAGGGCTTGCACAGAGTCAAGGCGTTTTCTTCCTCTCACCCCATCCCACCATCAAGGAGGCTGAGGGTGCACAAGGAGCTGGGAAGGGACAGAGCCAGGACATCTGATTTCAACTGGCCAAAGGAATATTCCAGACCATATGGCATCATGCTCAGCAATAAAACTGTGAATGGAGGTTGGCAGGGAGGCAGATGCTCAGGGACTTGACTGTGCATTGGTCGGTGGGTGATGAGCAACTTTCATTTTCATACCTAATTTTTTTTTCTTGTGTTTCGTTTTACTCTTTCTTTGATGTTTTGGTGTTTGGGGGTTTTTTCCCTTACAATTAAAAACACAAAACAACTTTTTAATTATTGAACTGGTTTTATCTGAACACATTCATTTCTTTCTCACTTTTACCATTCAGATTCTTTCCCCCATCCCACTATGGGGGGTGAGAAAGCAACAGTGTAGTGCTTAATTGCTGGCTGGGGTTAAACCACAACAACTGGATAAAATTTGTCCCTTTGAGGACATCCAAGCAGAGGCACAGGTTGTCCAGAGAGGTGATGCACTCTCCATCTTTGAGGGTTTTCAAGCCCTGGCTGAATTAAGCCCTTATCAGCCTGGTCTGACCTCAGAGCTGACTCCGCTAGGAGAGAAAGTTGGACCAGAGGCCTCCTATGGTCCTCCTTGCTTAAATTATATTGCAGTCCTGTGATTCTGTGATCCTTCATGTCCATCCTCTTGAAAATGTGTCCCACCAGTCCATTAAAATTCTGGGCAGACATTACAGCAACAGCTCCGCTTCTGTCCTGAAACACATGCAGAGCCACCTCTTGCTGTACCTTGTCTTGTACCTGCCTGAGGTCCAATCTCAGCACTGCAGCTGCACTTCAGCAAGTTGGCTGAAGCAGATTTCTTTGGATGCTGAGTGGGAGAAGCTTATTCAGCCCTCCTTAGAGTAGTTCTTGGTTTAAAAAACCCTGAACAAATAAAGAAACAAACAAAGCACTGCACCTTTATCTTATTTTCATATATGCACACAGGTAAAACATGATTGATGAGGGCCCCTTTATCCCTCCATTAAGAAGATTAAATGGGAATCTGGTTATCTGCCTTGAAGACACACATGTAGGTACATTTCCATAAGATACTCTAGAAGGTATAATAAACCCCCTTGTGAGCAGTATGTGAGTTTACATTTGTATCCGATTCTGTTCTCATCTTCTCTCGTGCATAGTTCTGGCCATGGCTAAAGAGTTTGATTCCCAGACCAAATGCATTGTTCATAATGTTTTATGAAACTAGAATCTTCAAATTTCTTCAAACTCATGGTTTAGGATTGAAAAAAAACCCCAGAATATATGAAAAAACCAAGAAATGTTGAATTATATAAGCATACACTGACATTTCTTTATCGCCACAAAACTAATACTACAGGAACAGATAAAAAATTGCAACATTACTGCCTGAGGAAGGATGAAAGCATGTCCCTCAAACTAGGATGAAAAAACTCTTGGTTTGGGACTGTGTGTCACTGAAAGGACTGAAAATTACATCTGCACAATGAATATAGGCACTAATTACTCAGAAAACTATGAATTTTCATGCTATATGTTCTTAAAATATAGGCAGGTGCTCATGTTTGCACCAGCACCGGCATTGAGTAAGAGTCATAGAATCTTAGACACAGAATCATGGTCCTAGAAAGCCAATCATACCCTGGGCTGCATCAGAAGTAGTGTGGCCAGCAGTTCAAGGGAGATGATTCTGCCCCTCTACGCCTCTCTCATAAGATGCCACCTTAAGTGCTACATCCAGGTCTGTGGTTCCAGACGTGGGCCTGTTGGAGCAAGTCCAGAGGAAGGCCATGAAGATGATTAGAGGGCTAGAGCACCTCTCCTGTGAAGACAGGCTGAGAGGGTTGTTCAGTCTAGAGAAAAGAAGCCTCTGGGTAGACCTTAGAGCAGCCTTCAAATACCTGAAGGGAGCCTACAGGAAAGACAGGGAGGGACAGTTTATCAGGGAGTGCAGTGATAGGACAAGAGTTAATGATTTTAAACTGAAAGAGAGTTGATATAGATTAGGGTTAGGGAGAAATTCTTTCACTGGTGAGGCAGTGGAACAAGTTTCACAGAGAAGTTGTTGGCCATGCCTGGAAAGGTTCAAGACCAGATTGGATGAGGCTTAGGACAGAGGGTTTGGAATGAAATGAACATTAAGATACCTTCCAACCCAAACCATTCAATGGTTCTATGATAATCACAGAATCATAGAATTGTTAGATTGGAAAGGATCATTATGTCCAAACTTTAACCCAGCTCTGCCAAATCCACCAAAAAAACATGTTCCTAAGTGCCACATCCACAAAGTTTTTGAATATTTCTGGGGATGATGATTTCACCACATCTCTGGCCAGTCTCTTCCAATGCATGACCACCCTTTCAGTGACAAAATTTTTCCTAATAACCAAACTAAAACTTCCTTGACACAACTTGAGGCCATTTCCTCTCTTCCTGTCACTTGTTACTTCAGAGAAGAGATCAACCCCCATCTGGCTACACTCCTTTCAGGCAGTTGTAGGGAGCAAGAAGGCCCCCCCATGAGCCTTCCTTTCTCCAGCCTAAACACCCGCAGCTCCCTCAGCTGCTCCTCGTGGGAACTGTGTTCCAGACACTGCACCAGTTTTGCTGCTTTGCTTTGGACACACTCCAGCACCTCTATGTCTTGCACTCACGGCATTGTTCAATTTCTTCTCGTTTATTTGCACTTGTATTCCCTTTTTCACTTCCAGTCGTCTTCCCCGGGGAGCGCAGCTTTGCTGTGGGTGTCCAGGAGAAAAGGAACCGAGGGCTGCTCCCCGCATGGCCACCACGAGAGGTCCCCCCAGCCCCGCCAGCCGAGGCTGCCGGCCGGGCTGCGGCTGGAGCCCGGCGCGGCGTCAGGCGCAACAGCCGCTGCCGTCTTGACAAAGCCACTTCCTCAAACTTGGGCGCCTAAAATGCAGCACCTGGCTATGACATTTATTCATGGGTTTTCCACGCCCCCCCCCCCCCCCCCCACACC